>OMNV01009226.1:35693-85019 GCA_900303265.1 Brotula barbata | reverse complement strand
AGCAGCAGAACTTGTTAGGTTGGATGGATGGATGGATGGATGGATGGATGGATGGATGGATGGATGGATGGATGGATGGATGGATGGATGGATGGACGGATGGATGGATGGATGGACGGACAGAGGGATGATTGATGGATGGATGATGGATGGATGGATGGACGGACAGAGGGATGGATGGATGGATGATGGATGGATGGATGGATAGATGGATTCATGGATGGACGGACAGAGGGATGGATGGACGGATGGATATGACTTCTTCTATTTGTCTGACTATGAGGTCAGTCGCTTCCATCAGCAGCTTAGGATGCTCCCATGATTTTCAATCAGTGCTGTGATTTTCATGTATTTATTCTCAAACTGGATGAACTACTTTGTTGTGTTTTGTTTTAGTTTTAGATTTTTTTGGTTGCAGCATGTTGGAGACATTTGGCATTCATTTGTCTGAATGGACCCCTATGGATCCCTTTGCTGACGCTTCAACAGTGCAGCGACAGACGTCATGCATGGCACAATAAAAGCTAAAGTTTTCATGTGGATTCTTAAATAGAATTCTAACACTGAAAGTCTTAAGAATTCAGTTTTATGTCCACAACTTTCTTTCTCTCAACCACTTCACGGAGAAAATTCTGAGGTTTCAGGGTTCAACGGACACTTTGAAGTGATGTTGAACACATTTGTATATAACTTAACTTTTATTCATGTTTAGCAGAGAGATCTATAAGGGTCCATTCAAAGACCTGCAGAACCACAGAGAATCACTTTAAAGCTTCAAGTCATATTTAGCCCAACTCTATCCGGGAAGTAGAAAAGATGAAGGGTAAAGCACAATACTGCATGAAGAGTTCTAGGTCACGTTGTCAAGCCTTTTCTCATACACTGAGACCTTTAACAGGCACCCTGCAGGTGTTTTGATCACTAGGGGCACTGTAGAGCAGAGTTTTGATGAGAGATTCCCCGTAGCGTGTGAATGACTATCAGCCCTTTCACAAGGACGCACATACACGAGGTAATGCACCGAATTTTATTCAATTTGTTTGACAACCAATGCATTTTACACAGATACAAACAAAACCATAATTGTTCTCAATGGAAGCTCCACTTTCTCTTTCTCCCTAATTTATGGTAAGGTAAAAATTTTGAAAAATGAGTAAATGTAGGATTTTTTTGCTGTTTAACGTAGTGATCTTTCTATGTATGGGCCCAACATACCCCAGTTATTGTAACAAAAGTTACAAAAAAACAAGAACAAAGTCAATAAATTAACACATTTGTATTTTATTTAAAAAGTAAACTATCTCGTTTATAAAAGATTTACAAATGTAATCCGTCAGTAATCTTTATCCCAGTATGACTCAGCTTGTGTCCTTCAGCACAGGATGCTTCTGATCTACTTGTGATGTGATATTTCATTGAATAGACACCTATGTCATTCATTCATAAGGTCATTTTTTTGTGTTTCTGGCAAATAACAATGACGCCCTAAGATGCAACTATCCTCATCATTCTCATCATCATCATCATCATTATTATTATCGTTATCATCAATAAGTGGATGCAGGCTAGAGTCTATTTTAACTAGGACAGCTATCCTGTCAGCCATTAGACTGCAGACATCAATACTGTGTCAACAGTAGTTTCAGGGTAGGGCAGGTGAGACACACAGTAAATGTAAAATGAAAAGTATTGGCCATAAATTTATGTTTTTGCAGCCTCTCATTCGTTTTACCAACATTTTGGGGGTCAAACTAAACTTTGCCTCAGTCAGACTGAACTTCAACACAGTCTGCTGGGATGGAGTTTGCTGCATAGACCCAGGCTTTAGGCCTATATCAGAAATATAATGAAAATTTAAAAAAACAACAACTCTAAATTCATCTATTTTTGGAGTTCAGTATCATATTCAGTTTGTGATTGATTCTGATGATCGAGAGTATAAGCTAATGGATGCTCTGTTCCATTACTTTAGCGTGGCCTCATTCACCCATCATCTCTTCCTCAGTCTTACACAAATTTTCCACTGGCTCTCCTTCGCCATCCTACTGCACCAGTGATCCTGTGCCTCAGACAAATATCTTTTAAAATCACATGCAAAGGCGCATTTAAACTCCCCAACAGGATTTTAAAGTGTTAATAATATAAATAGTTTTTGTCATACTGTGTCTTCACAGTGTGTAGCTACATATTGCAAATCAAAATGCTGTCAGGAAAACACTCTCAACACTCACTCACTCACTGTTCATCGAATGCTAATGCAATTTTATTTCAATTTGCTTAACTTTTACAGAACAACATCTGAAAAAACTACTTTTGCCTTGACTCTCTATTGATGTAGAAATATAAAATTATTATTGAAGATGCTTAAATTCTGAAAGTATGGATTGTATATATTATTGAATGCTGTAATCATGCTGATGAACTCATCTACTTATCTAATCAAGAGTGTAGAAAATATGACTAAAATATGACAAATGTGACTGCCCACTTTATATTCTTTGGGACTCTTGACGTTACAGTTACGTTAAAGTAGATTCATGGGCCTCCTTCAGATGGTCCAGATGATATAAATGTGTCTTAGGTATAATATCAGGCTGTAACTATATCCTCATCCTCATCATCACCCAGCAGCTATCACCTCAGCTCACCCATAGGACTCAAGCCAGCTAAGGCCACAGGGGCCTTACATGCCTATTTCAAGGATTTCAAGCACCATCTAGTGGTGACAGTAAGAACCAGCAGCAAATAAGCTTAGAGTGCACATATGTTGATATGCAGTTTAAATAAGATGAAAGATGATAAAGACTAAGGCAGACATTCTACAGAAATTCTCCCAGAGTGCACTACTTTAAAAGTTTTTTTTTTTTTAATACTAAAAGTCAGAAAAACATCACAATGGGACACTGAACTGTTTTGTTGTGTTAATTAAAACTCAGATAAATGATGCAGGTGGAGGAACAGCATGGTCTAAAGTCCTGGTGATGGATGCTGCAGGGAGGAAAGATTGATTCACAGCTGGCAGTGTCTTCTGTTCAACAATTGATGCAAATGTGGAATAATTGTCACATATTTAATGAAAGTGGTTGGTTGGTTTGGTGAATTGATGACACTAAAACAGATGATGATGATGATGGTGACATTTTGTATCATTATTACGAGATTAGATTATTACTCTAGTAAAGCAACGAATACTACATTAATTGACCACGGGGTGGTGCTATAGTAACCACTTGCTGAGTAATGGGCAGATCCTGTCATTAATTCAAGCTAGCCATTTGGGTTTGCTTAAAATTTTACCTTAAAACAAACACCCTTAACTCCTAAAATTATCATTTTCATATCAGAAAACAGCTGGACCTTTGATGTGCTGTGCTGTGTGTATTTTCCATTCAATTTCAAAGCTCGTGTGTATGTGATGAGATGGATTTTAATGATGCCACACTAGGGATTATTTTCTCAGCTCATCAGGTCTTATTAGCGTGCTTCTGAGATGTTTTTTTTGTGCCACTGCACTTTAATTGACCAGTGAGTGTCACTGGGGACACCTACAGGTCAACACAGTGCTGCATTGTTGGGCCTGAGATGTTCTGATGTAATGAATGAGTCATAAATTACTCACGCTTTGCATCAGCTCCTCGTCGGTGACATCATTCATACTAATGCGCTGACGTGTGATGTAACAACCGAGAGGATTAAAAAGACTGGGCTTGCGGTTGGTAATATATTGTCTGCTATTATAATTCACGTCAGGCTAATCGATTCTTGCCTGATGTATCTGTTTGTGTAGGATACAGTAAATGATGATTAAATGTGTGCATGGAGATGATACGTTTCCGTGCTTCTTAATGCACAGAGGTGGTGGCCAGCGAATTCCCAAAGGCTTTTAAAGAACAGCAGCTGTTTATGTGTGCGAGGAATTACCTTTTTATTTCCTCTTCAGCTACCTGCACCAGCTGGATATCGGTGGGGATAAGCGATGTTCCCAGGCTGTCTGGAACCCACACAGGAACTCCAGATTGCATTCAGTGGACTTGGTGGCTAATGTATATCAAGAACCAAACGAAAAATGTGGTTGTGAGTCCGGCTGATGGTCATGATGATGATGATGTAAGCATGGAATAATGTGTTATATGGTAGCCTGGACTCTTACATCAGCCTTTTTGGCTCATCATTTGTGCAGCTGTGTGCAGACTGAATGTGCCAAGAGCTTTAAATCTTGGTCCACTTGGAGAGTACGCTCTCCGCTGAACAGGCTCTTCTGAGTTTGATGAGGTTCTCCAGCTGTGCTGCCACCACGGTGCTGATGGGAGGAGTTTCCTCCGTGACTGAGGGTTCATCAATAGTGTTAGTATTTAGTGCTATTGTTTGAGGGGAGTGGTTCATTTGTGTGTAATAGGGGGCTGCCCACCAATTGGCTCTCTTAGCTCAAACAGATGCAGGAGCATGTGGAAGGAACTGTTCCCACAGAGTTCCACCTCCTGGATACCATTAATCCCTCATCGTCCCATCTGTTGTTGCTTGAGTCTCTCCTTGGAGTAGGGTGGGGTAATTTCATACCTGCAGCAAGTGGAAGCATTGCAGCAGCCATAACACAAACCAATTAAAGATCATAATGGAGAGGAAATAGCAAAACTTATTAATAAAAAAGGTTGGACTTCTTTCACATCATTCACAAGGGGCATATTCTCAAGAAAATCACTTTTGAGCTGAGATTTCTATTTTAACTGGATACACCAAATTATGGTTCTTTGGTTTTTAACTAATTCCAAAGAAATTTGGTTAGAAAATGTATCAGGATGGATTCTTGGGAAGTGCAAAAAAAAAATCATCATTTAATCAATTATGACTTTTTTTATGGTATGCTAAATTATTAATGGGTTATGTAAAGGGACCTTTAAATAACCCAAACCTTTTGCCTTAAGGTGTAATCAATTAGCAATTCATTTGCCAGTGTGAAATGGATTAAAACAGTACAAATAGTTCATTGTTACTCAAAAATTGTAAATTCTGGCTTCTTTGTCATAATCTGTTATACAAACAAGGCTAATTTTGTGTAATAAAGTTTGACTCCTTATGATAAAGCAGTTTGCCATTATTTAAACTATGTGTGATTACTAGCATGGTGGTGACACAGAGCTCATCTAAGGGTGAGAAAGGGTTTGACTCAAATTTAACATTAACAGTCCCAGGTTAACATTCTTTCTAATACAATTCAATTGAAGTTATCTGTATGTCAAATAATGCTACTATAAAATCGAGGTCATGACAACTTATCCATATTATAGCCCATAGAAGTATAGGCAGGAGTAAAGAAACACAGAAGACAAAAGTGAATCTAATCTCTACAACTTGGAAAATGATATCAATTTTGTAAACATGTGTTTAATTACTAAAATTAAACAAATGTACATTGGTTACAAAAATGCAACAATTTAACATTATACCAATGTCAGTTTTATGTGATTTATTGCAGTGATTTACATGTTGTATACACTTTTATGACACTAAAGCTCTCTTTGCCAGGCTCTTATGTTACATGTCCCTGTCAAATAAAATAAAATGTTTGCTTGTGCTTTGCTAATTCCTGCACAGTAGGAAAGCTGACATTTTGTGAATAACAGTCATAGTAGAAATGGTGAGAGATGATAGAGAACAACTTTTTCAAGACAGTGAATGAGAAATTTCAGAGATTCTACAAAACATAAAGTCACGATGAGAAATCTGCAGACAGTTAAGCCCTGGATCCCTAATCTGCCTCTGTATTCTTCCCCCAGATGTGCTCCTTTATTCATCCACTGGTATATGTGTCAGAGAACCAAGGTTGCAGTTGCTCTCCAGTTCTCTTTCGTAATGTGCCTCACCAGCCCTCCTACATTTGTAGTGTTTTATCTTGTCACCCATGCAGGAGTAGGCACCTCTGGCACAGAAGACTGGAGGGCCTCTGTGTACCCACCTCCTGGCTCCTTCCACCGCCAAATGGGCTTTACTGACATGACCAGCCTGCTAAGTGTTTGGTTTATGCTGCCTGTATTTCAGGAGCATGCAGTGTACAAGCCCTGAGAGGCCATGCTCATCCAGGACATTCAAAATACACAAACAGAAAGACATGTCTCATGTTGCCGCAAAGTGCCACAAGAGAACATGTGCAATAACCATAAATTATACCACAAAGTACCACTGAGGGACAAGCTGTCCTGTAACTATGACACAGGACCTACAGTGGTCATTCATCACATTCATCACTAATCAATACTGAAGGTCTGCTGAAAGTGTAGTGGCTGATTACAAAACTAACAATGTGGTACATCTACTGTATGTGTATTGCGTTAGTAGTACATCTATGCCATATTTTGCACATTCATATGTAGCAGGGTATGCTGAAGTGCTTCAGAATCAATATTGGCCTAACGGTAAACATCTCATCTTTTCAGCTAGAAAAGATTTTGATTATGGGACAAAGCAATAATATTGTCTGCTGTAGTTCTTTGTTTAATCTAGTGGCATTTCCGCAAAAATGTCTCGTTGGTTATATTGAAATATTAAGATGGTGACACTGAGTTTAAGTTTAAATGTACATATATTAAAAACAAGCACAATGTCTTCCCTGTGCTATGAAGACGACATAGATTTATATTCATCTGCTCTAACACTACTACATCTTATTGTGGTATATTTGTAGAGATATATATCTAATCCAACTCAAACAAATGTTGAAAAATCCAAAAACAACCCAAGACATCAACTATATCTGGATTAATTCTGGGGAACTTTGTATAAATTGAGACAAACACATCCAGAATAATTAGAAATATAAGGGAATTACATTAAATGTAAGAACTAATCTGGTGGATTTTAAAGATTGCTTTTAAATAATAACACTTGTAGAAATTTCTAAGACTATACTCAATTATTAATGGATTACTAATTCAAACAGATAATATAAAATCCTTTATATAACCCCAAACAGTTTGTCCCAAATGTACGCAATTACCCCATATTATCATCATCATAATCATCATTATTAACAACAACAATATTATTAACATTATTATTATTATTATATAATACACGAATGCGGCAATTGAGCAATTTTATTCGCGGTCAAACTGTCAAACTGACCTCGCCCACAATCAGAGCACCTGACCAATCACACTACTCCAAAAATCGACGTCATTTTCTGATAACCAATGAGCTCCTTTGAAGTCAACCGGAAACCGCTGAAGCGTGGGTTAAGAGCGTTCATTAGCCCCGCCCACAGTCTCAGCCAAATCAAAGAATGACTTGGCCATTGAAATCTTTAATTTCACGCTGTCATTCATGGTATTGTGGATTTTGCACATTTTAGCAGTTATTGACGCTGCCACACAACGCTGCTCTGTATATTTGAAGGCTCATATTTGCCTGCATTCCTACTCAAACAACCGGCATGTGTTCTGCCTGTCTCATCTCGAGAATCCTACACCAAACTACACTCACAATTTTGCTTGTTCATCATTGTGATAGATATTTAAGTGTATAAAAACATTTTACTGCGTAAAGTAAGACATGCCTGTGAAACGGTAGAATTGCATTTTGAGTTCGGTATGAGTATAAACCTTAAAATATATTGTATTCGTGTAGATTCGATGTGTTATAATTGCTGGGCCAGATGTTCCTCAATGAAAATAAACCGTCGATAGAGGCTAGCAAGCAGCGTGAGCCGTGTGTTAACTTTGACATAATTGTGAAGTAAAATGGCTGTTTGTGAATAGCAGTCAAGCCGAACACAACACGACAACCTCACAATTCTGAAAATGTGTTCAATCATGTTTTATGAGCGGCGTATTGGCGTCGAATACATAAAATTCCACCTAAATCGCCCGATTTTGAATGGAGTTCGGCGGGTAGATGAGCTAGACTGTAGTGTGCTCTCATCTTTCCCCCAGGAGGCTCTGCTTCCTCAGCTCCTTTGTTCAGTCTAGCCGGTGGGTTGAGTCACAGGGAGGCTGTGCTAACCCAACAAACCACACCGACAAGAGCGAGAAGAGGCCGAAAAACTGGACTACCCACGAGTTAGTAGCGCGACCATTTTTTTGGAGGAAAAACCGAAACAGTAAAGTTGATTTGGGGTGTTGCTGATGCTGCGTTCCTTTCGGGAAACACCGGACTGTGTGTGTGACAGTGTTGGACTCTTAAATCAGGGCTACAGCTCTGTCTGTCCGTATGTCTGTCTCTCTCTCTCTCTGTCTGTCGTTGATAGCGGCTTTATCATCCCGAAAATGAACCGGCAGGCTAACTGCTAATCCATCGCCGGTCTGCCGTGTGCAGTTGTTGGCATCATCCACGCTGACTCCCTTGATCAGTTTCTCCTCAGCATCCATATTTGCATCCCTGGGAGTGGCAGCCTCCAGTCCCCCCTTTTCCAGGCGAGAGAACTGAAAGTTGACCGTCTCTCGGGCAGCCATCCGACGCTTACATTTCACACAAGAAGGTGAGTATTTTCCCGCAGGAATGTACTTTTATGTCATTTGTTTCGGGGCGGTGGGAGTGAAGGGCAGTGTGGAGCACGTTGCCGCAGTAGCTACAACAATGGGTCAAAACTGGCGTTGTGTTACATTTTGTTGAGATGCGCATTAGCAGCCAAACCCTTTCATCCTGTTTACAGCCAAACCTGGTGTCGATCGGAAGATTAATCGATACAGGCCCGTTCGGAGAAAGCCTAGCCTGAAATCAGGATACCACGGAAGGGGCCTGGTTTCAGATTTGCCACAGAATCCATCATTTACATCAGGAAATTTGTTTGAAGAAATATCAAAATAGAAACCCCACCTTTTAATCAATAATGTCAAATCGTGGCATGCTTAAGATCTGTGTGCAGTCTCACCTAATGCTCAGAAAAGATCAGACAACCAGATGTGTGTTATTTGTGCTAGGGTATAACAACATTCTGTCACTCTAATGGCCCTTGGGTCATGATTTGTAGGCCATCAGCCTACATAGCTCACAGTCTTATCATTACTCTTGTTTAAGTGGGGAAGTTGACCCAGACCGAATATATGATGTAGTTGGGATCATTAATGACAATGTGTTGTGACGCGTCATCTTAAACTCTGGGGGTAACCACCAGTGGCTCAACCCTCGTAGAGTTTTATTTTAATCTCTACTGAGATGCCCTACGTTTCCAGAGATATCAAATAAATTGGGGTGTCGTCTGGGGAAATCTGAGTAACTAGATGGCAAGAATTTAAGAATTTTAAAGGCGGTAGTTTAAAAAGTATGACTCATTATGATCGATTGTAGGAGGAAGTCATACAAATGTTTTATGCCCTTTCTGTGTGGTATACTTAATTATTAATGGCTTACTAAAGTGAAAAGGCACATTAAACCAATCAAAATCCTTTAAATAACCCGGAACAGTTTGCATTTAAAGTGGACTCAACTACCATTTAATTTACTAGTGTTAAAAGGGGTAATGCTTCATAATAGCTGCAAAGTTATTGTAATAACACAGATATATCATCTGTGATCTTGAATTTGAAGAATTTACTGTAAAACTGTCAAATTCTCTTTTACAGGAATAAAAACTCAAGTATATACTGCAAACCACAACATGATTGGTAGGATTTCATGGTGCTTTCATGAGAAGCTCGATGGCGAGTATCTGAGGGTCCCCTGCCTTGCTAAGGGACAGAGTGGGAGTAGCTGTCTTTCTGTTTCAGCGTTCAGGCCGCAATGATGCCAGACCAACCAAAACCTAAATTTGAAGTAGTCGTTGGTTAAAAAGGATGTTTGGGAAAGTTTGAAAGATATTTTTGTACTTTTCCAACATTCACTCAGCTATGAACAGGGAAAAATGATGAAGATGTTCCATTTTGGTCAGTTTAGCCTGGCGTTTTGTTGACAGATGACGTCTGGTTGAGTGCTGGTGCGGCTTTAGGCAATGGGCGCTCTTCCACTCCTCAGGTTTCTTAGCCTCCTCCTTTAGATCACCTCTCTCATGCTGTATCTTTATTGATCACTCACTTCTCTGATGGCTGCCTTATATCTTCTTTCTCACGGCAGCAGCAGTAGAAACTAAACATGGAGAAACAGCCCTGCCACTCCTTCGTCTAGTGCCTGATCCATAAGCCTTCAGCACCCAGAGATCTGCTCTCAGGTCCCAGCCCTCACCCTGCTACTGTAGAATGAACATGCTCAAGTCCAGTGGACTGAAAATCCCTGGCCGGGGGCCCAAGCATTCCAGCCCAGTGGGAAGAACCTCAGCGGGTGGAACGTCCTGCCCTGCTGCCCCTAAAGACAGTAAGTTACTTCCTCTTTTTGACCCTTTGGGAAAGAAGAGGGGGTTCTTTGTTTTAGTCATTTTCTACTCACCACAGGAAGTGGCTTGGATCATTTATTTGTATTTGTGACTCACTGGAACACAGATGGATACATTTACAAGCACACATGTTACTTTACAGGAGGAAGAAGTCCATTATAGGGTGAATCTTTAACGCTTAGAAATAGATAGTGCACGAGTGAGCCACAAAAACAGGCCTAACTCTGAATTTGATCAGGGATCTATTTTGCACATTCCCACCATCCATCTCACAGCTTAAACCATCAGTTATCTGTTTTCGTTTGGCCTTAATAAGTAAATACCAAAAATCCTCAAATGGAAACCCAACATTCCCCACAGTTTCCTCTCTATGTAATGAAGCTGTTATATTATTATGATGTAGCTGAGCGTCTCGGGTAATGTGTGGCTGAAGGGTGTCTTTCTCCCATGTAGCTGTTTTCAGCTTCCAGCACTTTGGATGGGTGCCCTATTCTCTCCATTATAACAATGTGTATTTCTTCAGAGGATAATTATTATCCGTCTTGTGATTCTGCCATTTTTCTCGGTTTAGGTTCAGTGGAGTAAGTAACCATTACTTTATGAAAAGTGTGGTAAAGTGACATTTTAAACATGATGCTCCAGAGGCCGTTTACTTGAGTAGCTGAGTAGCCAGGGCCCCATGGTAATCCTGAGGTCACTGGTGCAAATCCTGTACTTTTGACAGCATAAATACTGCAAATTGCCGTGAAGTGCAACTACTAGAGAATAAACATGATATATAATAATTAGAGATCATTACAAAAACCCAAATATTATTCCTTGTGCAAAATGAATGTGCTCAAGTATTTTATATGTTTTTGGTTTTTCTTTAGTAAAGCATCCAGTAAAATGGTGACCACACCCCCAAAGTTGGACATTTTGGTTAAACACAGACTCACTAAGTAACTAACTAAGACTGTCAGTCTGTAAAAAGTAATCACAGCTGTTCTCACTCCCAAACGTGGCCACAGTGTTTATGCTGTCCAGTTGTAGATCACATGACAGCATCGTCCCTTGGGCTTCAGACGCACATGTTCGCTCCGTTTCTGCGAAATTACAGCTCTGCTCCCAGCTCAACTGAGCTGAAGAGAAGAATAGGCAGCTTCTGTGTGAGATACTGAGGGGAGGGGGGCTTATCAGAACAGCTACAAGTGTGTCAGGGTTCATGGTAACTGGGGAATTTGGTGAGAGAGACAAGAGGAAATACTGGAATGCTGGTGACATTAATTATTTTAGTGCACTCTGGTACTGGTTTGATTATTATATTCATGGTTTCCTTAATTTCGGTGTTTAGTTTCACACTAAGATTGTTGCAAGTGACAGGAAAAACATTTTGTGGACGAGTTTTCCAGTTCTGCAAAATGAAAATGAGAGTTAAAGTTCAGCATCCCTAGGAAAGTGTGTGTTATTTTCCACCCTCTGTTGGGAATGGACTCAGTCAGGAATCCTCCAAACAGCTGAAAGTTGACATTATGAATAAGCCACAAAGTTTGGAGCCACTGAAGGCATCAGGAGACACATGCATGTTGTAATTTTAGGCTGTACAAAGGTGCTTGTTCTCCTTTTCCATTCAGTGTATGATTCTCCAAACCTCTTTTTGCCAATTTTTAAATAGAACTTATATACACATGGATCATAGAATAATGGAATATTGTACATAATATCATCACATTCCCTGTGCATTAGTCTAGAGTATTAAAAGGTTGTTGATGATGATGATGATGATGATTGTTATTATTATTACTCATTAATAGTGTAGCTCTACATTAACTGAAAGATGATTTTGACATACATTCAATATTTATTGATATGAAGATCCAGAAGAAGAAAAACAAAGAGAAATGTTGATGGGGGTGTGAGTTCTCTCAGTGCTCTGTAGTTTCAAGATAAAGGAGCAAAAATGAGCTTTCTTTATGGTTTTAGACTCACATACAGTAATTAAAAGTGACAACCTACAATTAGACAAATTTATGGTGTTGGTAGTACTCGAGAGGTCCGAAGCGTTGAGTTAAACAAAGCCTCTTTCACCTCCCAACGTGTTCGCAGCTGATAAAACTCATATTTAACACTGGATTCTGCCTGTTAATATATACAAAATCATGCATTTTAAGCTTAATGTTCCTTTTTTTTATGTTAACTTATGAGGCGTTCAGAGACGTAGTGATTAAAGATATTTTGAAAGTATCCGTCAGAGTTTTTGTTTTGACTGGAGAACATGTTAAAAGGCAGCACAGCTCAAAATGTTCTCTCCAATCATCCCTTTTACATCGTTTTTACTAATCCCTTCATATCTCCTGCATGTCTGAACCCCGTTGCTCAGAGTTCTCGGCTTTTAGAAAGCTGTAGCGCTCATTAAAATCGGTGAACTAACACAGCCCGTGGTTTCTGACCAACTAACTTGCACCAAAGAGAACTCGACTCGGTTTACTCCCATTGATATGTGGAACAGCGGCGGGGGTGTGAATCAAACCGGGGCGAGTTTCGAACCATCATAATAGAAGCAGCTGTACTGTTTTGGTGCCACTGACTGGAAACCTCCCACCATTGTGCATTTGCAGATGATAATACCTACAAAGGGATGATGTAGCGCCATGTAACTGGACCAAATAAATGGTTTGGGTCTGACGGGTAGGCTGCCCGATACTGTCACGGCTGCCACCATCACAAAAGAGCCTGTTTTGAACCCACAGACAAATCCAAGGGAGTAGCAAGAAATAAACAAACCTCTATTGCTACACTGACACTCAGCTCCCCCACCCACACAGTACTGCTACAGCGGATGTAAGATGCCACTTCTCATTGCTTTTGCTCAACTTTTACCAGTAAATATGTACGTGAGACTGTGTCAGTTAAGCTAGACGTGGAAAAATCACACTAGAATTGTCAGCCGCTCGACGGGAATTGAAGCATTGCGGGTCATCTTCAGCTGTTTTGTCAGGTTTTCATTGTGCAGTTGGCAGATAGTTTTACATTTGTTGTTTTGTCTTTACCTACAACGCAAACATTTGTAACTGCCAAAGGTACAACGCTGTTAACTTTATATACATTAGCACAATTTGTACGATTTCCATTAAAGTGCCACAAACATCATATTTGAGTATGAAGTACATCAAATACCATGTAAGTAATACCAAATAGCAAATAGATGAGTCCGTTCTTTAGCGTGTAGGATTGTAGTGAATCCATGGAAATCCTTAGTTTGCTGGTTCTAATCCGGCTTGAGGCCGAATGACCTAACATTTGCTCACCCAGCTTCCTGTTTATTTGGAGCAATGATCCATTGATCCGCACATAAATCAGCTGGGGAATTCCGTTGGTAGTTGCCGCCACTGTCCAGCCCTTTGCTGATTAGTCAGCCGTCAGTCAGTCAGTCAGGCAGTCAGGCCTCAAAATGTCCGATAGCTTCACTGTGGTCCAGGACTGCAGTTTCACTCTGAGTTTTGCTAGGGCGGCACTGTAAAGCAGCAGCATCAGAAGTCAAAGTTCTAACGCCATGTGACTTTTTGAACGCGACGGCACAACCAGTTCATGACAAATTATGGGAAAACTAATCACTCCCTTATTCCAGATTTTTGTCATCTGCAGACACAAGTGTCCTTCTGTGTAAAATGATCTTCTTCATTATGAAATTGTTTACATGACATACTTCGGTAAGAACTGTACGTTGTTACTAACAACACTTTTGAAAGAATCCTGTTGCATTGTGGGCAGCGAGCCTGTGGGACAATACAGATGCTTCAGTGAGTAAGATGGAGGAATTTGTTTCCTGCCCCAGATAGATTTAAGGCCAGCCCGGCAATTCTCAGCCCTCTATTGGTCGGCGCTTGCTGGAAGTTTGGGATAAGTGGCCAGTGTGTTGGAAGTTGGCACAGTCTCCTCATACAACTTTCATCCCCTGAGGAAGCCGTAATCATGGAGTGAAAGGATGAAGGCTTCCAGCTCTTCCTGTAGCCGCTTTTGTGAGAAAGTGAGAAAAGCTTTAGAGAGCTGCCTCTGCTCTCCTGTTACTGTCTCCGGTGACCTCACAACATAGTCTCTCAGCAGAAATACAGCATCTCAGCCATTTGCCAACATATCTGCACCTACTGCGCTTAAAATAGCAATTTATTGACATCAGTAGTTTTCTTTTATTATTGACTTAACACTATAAGAGAGTTGGATGGCTGGCATTGTTGTAATATTTAAATGTCTATCTATCTATCTATCTATCTATCTATCTATCTATCTATCTATCTATCTATCTATCTATCTATCTATCTATCTATCTATCTATCTCTAAATCTCTCTATCTATCTATCTATCTATCCGACCATCCATCCATCCATCCATCCATCCCTCCATCCATCCATTTGAATTGCATTAAGGTGTGTACATGACATTTGAAACAGCAGATTTATTGCCTGAATCCACGTCCATGTGAAGGTACTGACTGTCTGTGAAGCATCACCTGTATCTTCCGCTGCAGCATCCTGGTGTCAGACAGTGATCCTCTCCTGGCATAGAGACACATCCATTCTGCTTCTGTACTCTCTGATGTGACATTTTGTGGCCAGGTCTAGTTCCGTCTCAGGCTGTGATGCTTGTATCAGCGTTTTTTTTCCACAGCTGCCATCCCTGCATGCTGCGAAGCTTTTGGAAATAATGTTTAAAAAAAAAGTAGACGTAAAATTCAAACGTATGATATGAGTTTTAAGCTTACAGCATCCTGGCTAATCCTCACAGTACACCAGCATACATCCACTATTGTAATATTTGAGTGTTAGGGAAGCAAATCACTTGCACCCAAAACCACTAAATGACATTAAAGTGCAACAATTTGAATTGTTAAGATATTAGTATTAGCTGAATTGTATTTGGGCCACTTGAGGTTCCATATCAATAGCACAGACTTCTGCTAGGACTGGGCTTAACTCATGCAAGTTATAAATTGATTTTTGATCTATACCTCATGAAAAATTTATACCAATAATACTTTTTCTTCATTAAATGGTTTTAAATTATTCATCTGGCGGTCGCTTTTCATCAAAGAAATACTTCAAGTCAAACACAGCCTGGCTTAATGTTCATTTTCATCAATTTCCACATATTTCTACCTGCTTGAATACTGGCGCAGAGCTAAATTTAGGCAAAATCGCACAGTGTGTCTTTTGATCTCCCACATGTTCTCACCACAGCCACCAAAAACTCTCTGACTTTCTCAACGCTCTATTCAGTAAACAAGCGTGTTAATCATGTGAGTCCAGGAGGATTTTACAAGCCTTAGATTGCCCATAATCCAGTGTGAAGCTGAATGCGGCAAACAGGAAAATGCAGCCAGTTCATTATTTCTGCTTTTGTTTGTAACACAAGAGAATGAAAAATAGCTTTGATCACATTAACCCTCACATTAACCTAGACAAATTGATTCATTGTATGTCCCACCCCTAAACATTGCATTGCTAATGTTCAAAGAAAAAGTGTTTATGTGATTTTTTCACCTCATTTAAGAAAAGGTGGGGCAAGCCTTATCTGCTCAAATGGAAGCTGTAACACAGCGAGGGGCGGTGTTGCTTTTTGTAATGTCGAAAATCACAACAGATGCAACACATTTTTTAAAGAAAATGAATCCTTTTAAGATCAGCCTCCTCTCTTATCAATGTTTTTGCCGATCACAGCCGCTACACACAGCTGCTGCAGCAGACAGTCCCAGTGTCAGCCTTGACTTAAAGCAAAAGGAAGCGTGGATGATCATCATCAGCGAAGATGATCATAAATAAACAGAGCTTAAGAGTCTAAAGAACGAGGTTTGTTTGTAGCCAAAGTAGAGAAAGATGGGATAATTGCAGGGAGGAGGGCCGGGAGGAAGCTGAGGAGATTTCATTGTGCAGAGCTGATGAATAGTGGGATTCAGATGGTAGTGGGAGGTGGCCAAGCACAATAGTGAAAGTAAGGGCTGTGTTTTCAGCTTTCCTTCTGCCAAGGATCCTTTTACTCTCGCTCTCTTGTTGCCTCAGCAACACAGATCATTGGTTAGCTCAGGTTTGAAAGGCTATACTCGGTCCACTTGTCAGATCAGATTTTCCATCACTGGTCCAGGTTATCCTTCAAAAAAATGACCATCATATCACTGAATTACAGTCATTGCCTATTTCATGAGATGTTTCATGAAACGCGGTGGGCAAATTGTACACCAACTGCAATTATACCACTTTTGCCTTTGGAACTGTACTGGATTTTCTACCAGATTCATTTTTTCTTTCCAAAATAATCAATTTTGAATCAGTCGTCTCAACATTTTACATGTAGAACGTCTATACCAAGCTGGACAACAGTTTGGTCTTGTTTGTTTTTTTTTGAGTGGGCGTGGTCATTCTTCAAAAAGCCCTATATCTTCATGAATGAATGAGTTGATTGTAACCAAACTTGGTAGACACTCACTCACAAAGAAATGGAACAATCGTCATCATCAATGAACCTGTTGTTACTTAGTACTTAAAAGGTGAGATTGTACTGTAATATGTCACAGTATGTAACAGTACGGATGCATTATCTTGATTTTTTTTTCCTTTCCATATAAATGAATGAATGAATTCACTACAAAGTGACCCCTGTGTCCATACAGTAGTAAGTATTGTACAGTAGCATCTGGCTCTGAATCCAGATCCACACGGAAATACACTCCAACACAACACAGCACTGTCCTCCACTGTCACTGATCGATGAATAATATTAAATTCAATCCCACGCCCAGACTATCAACTATCACATGTGTTTGTTTATCAAAGCATTTAAAACATCTCATCGTATGGTTTGTAGGGAAAGACAGGGAAAATTCCCTGCACCTCCATCCCCGCACCTGCAGCTCGCACTCCAGTTTTTCCCTTACGACTGCAATGGTGCATCATTTGCTGCATTTTTAGGCCTTGGGAGGGGTTTAGAGATTACATTTTGAAGTAAAGACAGCTCAGCAATAAAACTTTAAAAATCCCAAATATTGTCAAAAAAAGTATTAACAGAAGACCGCAAAGAAGAAGAATGACGTTTAAATGCCGCTGATTAATCGCTGCAAATTCCTCTTGAAGACTGTGCGTCTCCAGATGCTACGTTGGAGTTTTCCGCTTAATTGTCATTTTTCAAAAGACTCATTTTTCATGTATGAAAGATTCCGAAAACTTCAGTCACATGAGGCAGTCAAGCCAACTGAAATCATTCAGACGGTCATGGCCGCTGGCAAATCCAGAGCACTGCGGCAGCCTTTGGTGTCATCTCAGCCGAAATCAGTCCACTGTACAGATTTCTTCCATTATTTGGCAAACAAACATCTAAGGGAAGGCCGAACATTCCTAAATCCTCCCAGGCCTTTGAAGTCGTATGCATTTGCATGTGTGTCTCACATTGCAACATATGGGAGCAATTGGGGCATAAAGCACAAGCATTGAGGCCCACAAAGCCTCGGGCCCTGTGTCAGGGTGTGGGTTAGACAGCCCTGGCACCAGACACGCTTGCACACATACACTATCGCACACATGCATACGCGCATACAGACTTTCGCTGCACAGCTGACAGACTGTCTGTGGAAAATAAAACAGAGATTCACCCCATTTATGTGTCAAACAGGCAACATCACAGAGCTGCAGGGTTTTATGGCCAGCGTAGCACAGACATTCTGACCCACTTTTCACCAGGAATTAGACTGATTCTGCCACACACACTGCTGGCATGGTACAGTCAAATTGGATGAATAGTTTGCGCTGCAGACAGCTCAGGCAGTATTAACTTACAGTCATTTAGGGAAGCTGATTAGACGATGTGTGATGTATTTAGTGGATGCTTCTGTTGCTCATCCCTGCACCACTGTAATTAATTTATGACATACTATCTATTTTTTTCCCTCCAGATGCTCCACTCAAGCCCACCACACCAACCAAAATCTCTGAAGAGGGAGATGATGTTTTGGGGGATTACACAGTAGGTGAACAGGTCTGGGTCAACGGTGTCAAACCAGGAGTCATCGCATATCTGGGGGAGACCCAGTTTGCCCCAGGACAGTGGGCGGGGGTGATACTGAATGACCTCCTTGGCAAAAACGATGGTTCGGTCGGAGGCGTGCGCTACTTTGAGTGCCAGCCCCTCCAGGGCATCTTCACACGACCCTCAAAACTCAACCGGCAGCCGGCTGGTGAGGGGAGCGACAGCCACTCCACTGACTCCATCACTGTACAGACTCAGCAGGGTGGCAGTGGTGCCCCCGCTGGCCAGCGAGTGGTAGTGCCGCTTAGAGAAGGGCTTCTCAACAGCGCTGTGAAAACGGGCAACGAGTCGGGGTCCAACATGTCCGACAGCGGCTCGGTGAAGAAAGGCGGGGACAAGGATCTCAGAGTTGGAGATCGTGTTCTGGTGAGTTTGTTTAATTTGCTAACTGAAATTTCCATTTCTTGCAGAGAAAGTGACACATTTTACAGGAATATTGTGGGGTGTGTTCAGAAATGACAACCACGACACCCTCAAATTGTGAATATTTTGTTTTGAATTGTACCGATCTCACAACTACCACATTTTTACGAGGATATTAACTGTAGAAATGTACTGTTCATATGCTGTTTGATGAACCCAGGTCACATTTTAAATGTTAGAACTCTACATTTCTGCCACAACACATCATGGACGAGGACACATTCACCGTGTTGGATGATGGAAATGTTGAGTGTTCCATCAGTGTCATGAGTTTTATGTTGCACAATTGCATACCTGTTGCCAATAGCAACGCATACACAAGGAATATAAAGGCTTTGAAGCAGTAATATCTTTTATAACTTACTTGTACTGATCTATTTTCAACACTCAGTGGGCCCAATGCAGGAAAAAGCCCAGTCAGCTTCAACAACTGTACAAGTTACAATTATTTTTATTACATATCTGCAGTCTACATGACAAATTAATAGGATAAAACATTTACACTTAAAATGTTATTTTAACAGAGCACACAGTTTTGGATCTGGCTGTCTAATGTGATCAGGCACTTTGATAGAAAGTTGGTTAGACAGAGCAGCAGACAGAGTGTAAGTGAATTATTGTGTCATTTGCTTACATAACATTTTCTTAAAAAACAGTTTGTGAGTATTTATTAAACTCAAAATGTCAGTTATGGTCGATTCCTTTGTGCTTCCTTACTCAGATATTATATGAGAGGTCAAAAAAAGGCATTTTGAGAGATCATGGATAAAAACAGTCAACACACACTGTGCATGCCAATCTGCCGATATAATGAAACGTTTGTCTTGATTTTCTATGATTGTTTGGACTAATGTAATCCATGTTATCTGGAATCTGAATCAAAATAACAGTGTATGACCAATATTGGTTTCCTGCAGCCACAGAGAAGATGAATTTATGTTGTGAATGTGGTATAGGGAGGTTCTGCTTTTTGTCCCCCTTTGACCTCTTTTCCAAACCAGCCCTTCCCTTTTTCAGTCCTGAATGAAGGAGCGTTCATCTCTGCAACATATTTTTTGCCTTTTTCCTCTCTCAGCCCTGATACTGCTTACATGTTTCACCGCCTAGAATGGTGATGGGTCACGTTTCCATTTACTGATGGGCACAGCTGATAGTTACATCAGATGCTGTGGTGGTGGGAAATGCAGAGCTGTGGAAGCTGTCAATATTGTAAATCACTCTGGATTACTTTCAGCACTTAAGAGAGGAGAGACCAGCGCTGACACATTGATCACTGAATCCATCTCTTTCCTAAGCCTGTCCAGTGTCGTCTGTCTTACTGCAGCAGCTCGGACGTGCTTTTGTCCTGTTGTCTCATGCCCCCAACTCTACTGCTGCAGGAAATTCTACACAGTGTCAGGAAAAAAAAAAATCATGAAATCAGCGCTAAATCCTGCAACTCAGATTACGCAGTGCAGACACAAATAAAATCGAGGATTATATTCCTGTGCTAAGTGTTGAATTATGTGATAAGTGCACAATTTGCACGATAAGTGTAGTGGTGTGTTGGCCTGGAAGTTTCTTTGGCACTGGCAAGCGGTGCAGAGGAATCATTAAAATCAAATTTATTACTATATTAAATAAATACTTTTTTATTTTCCCACAGTTTGATTATTGTGGGAAATAATAAAAGTTGACACAAATGAAATGTAGCCACTAAGATAAACCCATAGGTCCTGAAATTTCTGTTGATTGGTCCTTTATTCTGCAACACAATGACACATTTGAGTTCAACAACACTTACTTAGAGAAACCTAACAAGTGTGAAGCTGCTGTGACGCTACAAACACCTAAAATAAACACAAAAGCACCTAAAAGAGCCCATTTTCATGCAATATGCAAAATAGGAAGTAGAGGGGGGTGAATGTGTTTTTTAGCATATTAAACCACACATTTCAACATAGACGTCCAAGTGAAATTACCAATAAGGGAATCGCCGAATGTCGCCTTTAATCTGAACCCGAGGTCATTGACGACTCGCTAACGTCTCCAGAATTAGCCTCAAGAACAAGTTACTTGGCAGAAGCTAAACATATGATTAATGTCGGTGCCTGGCACCTGTGTTTTCTGTCCGCCCACATGAGACACAGACATGTCTCTGTCCGTGGCTAACCAGGGGCCGTCTCTGCAGCTCCAGAGATAAACAGCACTGTTTTCCTTCTGCATGTGCCTACCATCTTATTTGCATATTTTGAGGAAGTTAAAGCCATTCAGTCAGTGAAATTGTCCCTGAACAACAGTTCTCGTGCAAAAAGGCCTCAACATCCAAATTGTGGAACTTTGGGTGGAGGTTGGAGTCTGACATTAATAAGAAGAATATAAAAGCAGACAGGATGTATGCTAAAGGCCAAAGGCTTTGATTCATATTTATATTGATTTTGTAATTTTACTTTTTAAGGGGACCTTCAAGATTTTCGTCACTGATCTTGGCTCTGTGTTATCTGATGACTGATGTTATCCAAGGATGAATCCACCCCGAAAAAAAAAAAAGAAAAGCCTGACTTTTATTACTTTTATTAAAATCCTATGACCAAAAATACTCAACTACAGAAATATCCCACATATATATATAATATCACACATTTTTTGATGTTGAATAAATACAACATCACTATTATGTATTTAGAGACAAATCATGCAACATAAATACAATGAGATAAAGCAATTAGAATTCATTTTGAAAGAAATTGAATATATTCTGTGTCATCATAATCTTTTGAGAAATAGTCCCAAAATGTCACTTTTGGCAGCCATCTGTAAACACAAATAATATAGACAGTATGCCACAGTGCACAACGGGTGGAAATCATAACCAGGTGTGTTACCTGCTCACATTAACATGTTACGGTAAAGAAGGCAGAACCACAGCCTGTTGTTGTTTGTAAAAAGGCACTTTAGGCCCATATGTTTGTTTTGCTGCACACAATTCTCCGGACATTTACCTGTTGTTCTGCAACACTGACTACGATTATATCTCACTATAAAAATAAGGGCAAATAACAATAAAACTCACTCGCAGAATTACTCGCACACAAATACTGTGTATCCTTAAGGTAAAATTTCAGAAATGAAAGTAGCTCTTGCGGCACCGTTTATACCCCGATCACTTTTTGGATGAGATCGACTATAACAGGAGCCATGAAGGGCCCTGTGTGACACGGCGCTGTGGTGGCTGTGATCACTGAGACATCACACACACACACACGCTGGCTGCAGATCATTTCACTTTAATGCCTTGTGACACCACAGGGTTTCTTGTCACTATTTCTTCTGAAGTCTCAGTGGTTTTAGGAGACAGACATGTCAGCGGACGAGTGGAATATTAATTTGACAAAGGTGACTCACTGCACCGAGCTTTGTCCTTGTGGTGGAACATGTAGGTTGATAGATACAGCTTGCGTGTGTGTGTGTGAGTGTGTGTGTGTGCAGCCAAAAGAAAAGCAACATTTTTGTAAGGTCTTGGCTCTTAGATAAATGCTTGTTATCTTCCAAAATTAAGTCCAGATCATGGGCCAAAACATCTGCACAACCTCTCCATCATTAAGAGTGATGTAGTGAATGTGGTGTACGACTGATGACTTGGTACTGGAATCACAGAATGGAGTAAACAGGAATTGAATATTATAAATTTTACATGAAGAACTTGCCAAATTTGGGCTATTTGTGGTGAAAAATCTGTTATATGTGTGTACATTTTAAATAGATGATGAAATATGTGTGTGTTTGTTAGTGTATATAGATGAATGAGTAAGTTGTAGTATATAAAAATTATCTTACCTTAAATACCTTTGCATTACAAATTCATTACTTTACTTTTCTTTACTAGAAATGATGTTTGCACAAATACATGTCATTTAACTTATTGGTTACCATCCAATCACTTGAAAAATTACAAAAAATGTCATTGTACTGTTAAATTTTTTAATTCACTCATTATACACACATTTAAATGATAACATTTGAATATTAAAATATAATTGAACAAAACTGAATATAGGGAAAAATAAGAAATCTAACCGAATTAGGGAAAAAATAAGACAGACTGCATGGGTCGCTATGTACAGAGTTCTTAATTAGGTCATGAGCATCGTGTGACAGGAAATGGTAACCAAGTGATGATTTTTGTGTCCCAAACATATGGTCGCCATATGTGGAAAGAGACAATAGTCAGTCTGACGGTATTGTGAGTCATAATCCAAGTGGCAGTCAGAGATAAAGTGTTTTAAAGTTTACTACTCAGAGACAACTAATCCAAGATTCCTCCCTTAAAAGAAAATAAAAGAAAAGAGCAGTGCGGTTGCCTTGGAGCTGCACTATTGATCCAATTCAAATTGAAGTCCCCTTTTACAACAGGTGATTACTAAATTGAAGTACTGTAAACTGCAATTTATCTCAATATGTAATAGTATAAGGAGCGCTCCAAATAATGCTAATGGTGCTGTGCTTGCAGTGTACTCGAGTAATTACAGTAATTCTACAGCTGCCCAGCCAGGTCTCGTGAGGAACTAAGTTTATTTTTGATGTGTTGTGCATTGTAACCGTAAGGATCATGGTTGAAGGTGAATATAACATAAAAATCCTAGTATTATACTTGGTTGGAATAGAACCTTTTTACTGTTACAAGGGCACCCCCTACCAATGAACACTGAGAAAATAATCACAGTTTAATTCCAAATCCTACTGTTTGTTGCAATGACTACAATTTGTCCAGTTAACTGAACAGCACAGAAAATGGTGATGGTTGAACATAAGAATTAATGATAAAATAATAAAATCTTATCTACATTTTGTTATTAGAATCAAATATATTATTATGTATTCTATTATATATATATACAGTATACTGTACTACTAACTGTACTATATCCAGAGTGCGAGGCAGACAGGTAGAAAACAGATGCCTGGCAGACAGGCAGGCAGACATGAAGTTGACACCATAAAAGTAAGAACTTTTCCAGGAAAAACAACCTGAAAATCAACCCAAAGTTTTTTTGCTTACCATCTGCAAGTCTGTTACCCTGGCAAAACATCACTTTTGACTGAGGGATTAGGAAAGTTTTAGTGGTGGATGATGCAAAAATTGGGAAAAGTAGCACATTGTCTGTCTGGGTTTATGTGTTCTTCTTTTTTGGGAAATGTATAGCTCAGTAGAATTGTGAAGCGAAGCCGTGAATTTGTGTCATCTGTATGTCATCAGGTGGGCGGATCGAAG
The DNA here is from genome assembly GCA_900303265.1 of Brotula barbata. Classification (NCBI taxonomy): domain Eukaryota; kingdom Metazoa; phylum Chordata; class Actinopteri; order Ophidiiformes; family Ophidiidae; genus Brotula; species Brotula barbata. The sequence goes on along the minus strand of OMNV01009226.1, from coordinate 60,999 downwards.
ATGGGAGTGGTACGATATATGGGGGAGACAGACTTTGCAAAGGGTGAATGGTGTGGTGTCGAGTTGGATGAGCCTCTGGGGAAAAATGATGGTGCTGTGGCTGGTACAAGGTATACACACACACACACACACTCACACACACCATACACACGCACACACTGACTTCCAGCTGCCAGACTTCCTTTATTTTTCCCCTAAAGGAAACCGAGGGTAAGACTGGGTCAGACTCCATCTGTTCATTTGTTACACTGATTGACTCTTTGCTCTGCAGAAGACACAAAGATGTCCCTAAATCCAGATCCAATCCTCACACTGCACGACTGCAGAAGTGTTGGTTTTGGATTAAATGTCAGCACAGACATCTTGGAGCACAGCTTGTACTTTACAGTCATTAGTCAACAAGGAATAAAGGGAAAATAATTCAAAGCAGCACATTTTCCCCATTATCTCTATCATTTTAAAAACAAAAGCAATCTGATCGATTGTTAGGTGTGATTGGTGATTTCACCCCTCAGTATATAATTCTAAAATAGTATTTCATTGGAATGCCATTGACTTTACATCCAGTACAATATAATTTTATAGAGGAAACAAAAATCAGCCATTACATCAGTTTTTGCATTATTCACATCACAGTTCTGACTGTTAAACGTCCTGATTGACTCCTGGATTTTGTAATAAGAAGCAAGAGCTTTGGGACGACGTTTGCTCTCAATTTGTACAGGAAATATTTCCAAATGCCGTAATATTGACTATTATTTGCAACAAAAAACTCTGTTCAGACAATGGACATAGGCTTCTATTCTTACAAATATAAAGCTGAAGTGTTATAGACTATTTTATATTCTATAAGCTACAACATTACTGATTTGCTCCGTCTGAATTGACCTAAGTGTGCCATATATTATACTTATACTTACCTCTGGAACTGGAAGTGATCTTTTAAGACAAACCTATCATAATTCACATCATGACGTAATTGCATATCATCCTTTAAATCGGTGATACTGAAAAATTTTGAATCTCCAAACCAAATCATCCTCAGCACCACCTTACAAATAACAAAAATCACAGGAAAACATCACCTACATGTGCACTGTATGGGCATGAAGTACAGTATTCCACAGTACTACCGCATAAAATTACATAATCCCACGGAGAGTAAATTACAGTATGCACAAGGGATGATTTGTGCTATTTTCATCTTAAATGGTGAATTAAATGAACAAAACCCAGGTGTGTGATCACTCAGTAAAACATCTGCTCCTTCCTCTCCTCCCTGTAGATATTTTCAGTGTCTCCCTAAGTTTGGCCTGTTTGCTCCAATCCACAAAGTGATCCGCATCGGCTTCCCCTCCACTAGTCCAGCCAAGGCTAAGAAGAGCAAGCGGATGGCCATGGGGGTTTCCTCATTGGCCCACAGTCCAAGCAGCTCCTCCATCAGTTCAGTCAGCTCCGTGGCCTCCTCTGTGGGGGGACGACCCAGCCGAGCCGGACTGGTAAGTTCTCTCAAACTCTTTTCCTGCTGTATTTGAATTGTAGCTCTTTCTATCAAATGCTTAGTATGGAACTTCTGCATTCCAGACCAAATACTTTTTCATGTTTAAAGATTTATGAAGTCCAGGCTGTTTTATCCTAAAGTTATTGTAAGATCTCTTGTATTTTTTTAATCCGTAGACTTAGCCAATTGCCTGTGATTCTCTGTCTGCGTATGAATAAATGGTGACTTGTCCAAAGTTTCCTTTTACCCACTGTGGGTAGGGATGGGCAAATAGATACCAAACAACCATAAAATCTAATCCCTGGGGAAAAAAACACAATTTTGGTTGTTTTTAATCACGTTATTGAATTTCCACCACCTTTTCCAGCCCTTTTACAAGTAGGAGGTCCAATTTACTGCTATAATGGAGTTATCCACCCCGGGGGGGGGGCGGCGCAGTGATGATGTTAAGATGAAGCAGTAAAAATACAAAACTACAGAAACTTTTCAGTGCAATGAAATATAAACTGTAAGTATGTATAATATGCATTTTGAATACAATGACCATGAGTATTGTCCATCCCTGACTGCAGGATGGGAACTGAACCCAGCATCCACTGACCCTGAACAAAATAAGTGGGTTTAGAGAATGAATTAATACTGAGAGTGCAAACAGAGGTTGTTCATGTCTCTGCTGAACCGTGAATTTAGTTGGCCTGCTCTCTGAGTGCCTGTTTCACTGAGTGAGCATTTTGGTGCCCAAAGAAAATTCTAGCAGTTCTTTTAATCACTCTGTCTTTAAGACTAATGCCCTCAGTGATGGTTGGCAGCAAACTTAAATGAATTTGGCATTTAGGTATCTCATAACGATTTCAGCATCTGATTGGGAGCCAGATCTCGGACGGAAATCTCGCCTTTACTTTCCTTAATTGTTGGCTGCGAGCATCATACAGCATTTAGAGCAGCTGGTTGGAATTCCTCTCCAAATCGTGCTGTGCAAAACATTTTGCTCACCGTCACTTCAAGTGGTCTGAGGCGCAACGTGTCATTTTTATTAAGTTGTATTAAATTAAACACCACCTCTTATATTAAAAGCCTGAAAACAGCTAATGAGGATCAAAAGTGTTGACTTCAAAGTGACTTAGAAACACACACTTACATTGCACATGTATTGCACAAAGGAATTTAGAATTAAAGGCAGTCAAATATCAATGATTTGTTTAATTGAAAAAAAAAAATAGTGTGATCAGTGGCTGCAGTCTTTGCTGCTACAGTCAACGGTGTGAGAGCTTCATTCTTTGTTTTTCTGTATATACAAAGGCTGTTAAAGTGACCAGGAATCCTTTTCAGAGAGCACACTCTAGTGGTCAAATGAGGTGTTGCAGCTTTTAGGAATCCTTGGACGTACTTTTTTTTTTTGATAGTGTTGCAGCTTCCATTGGGATTTTTGAAGATGGAGGTCACCAGAAATTTGATATTATTGACAACATTTTTAAAATATTAAAATAGTATAGAGTTGCTCAGGATTCACATGGAAGTTCCCATGGGACATTTTCACCAATTACATTTTATTGAAAAACATGGTTTTTGTTCCATGATTAGGGAATTGATATTAAATGATTTGAATTCAACCGTTAAAAACATAAAAATCGATGAGTAATGGATTATTATTATTAGTAGTAGTAGTAGTTAGTTAGTAGTTATGCAGGGTTATTTAAAGGAATACGGTTATTTTGGATGAATTTATTGGGCTTTTTCATGTTGTAGTTAAATATTCTCCATTGTGAAGGCATAAAAATCCCCATAATCTATACAACTTTAGATTTAGAAAAAATCATAAATAAACATGTAATTTCCCTCAGAATTCAGTTTATATAGATACGTTGGGTATCATTTTATAGAGATTTCCCCAGAATAGTTCCTGATATGTTTGGTGTCTCTCAAAACATTGAGCTGTTTTTAAATAAATCAAGCTGTCACAGTTAGCCTGATGGAGAATTGAGAAACAGGACACATCACACCTTAACCTTTCATTATTTCCTCATTATCATATTTCTTGACTGTTTCTTCGTCACGTCCTCCCTCGCAAGTTGACGGAGACATCGTCGCGCTATGCCCGAAAAATCTCTGGCACTACGGCGCTGCAGGAGGCCCTGAAGGAGAAGCAGCAGCATATTGAGCAGCTGTTAGCAGAGAGGGACCTGGAGCGAGCCGAGATGGCCAAGGCCACGAGCCACATCAGCGAAGTGGAGAAGGAGCTCAACGTGATTAAGGCCCAGCATATGCAGGTACATGGAGAGAAAGCAATACCAAAGCCTTTGTCAAATATAAAGTGGTTCAGGTCTTATGCTTTCACACACACACACACACACACACACACACACACATATCCATCTTCTTACTTCCCACAGTATGTGACAGAGAATGATGGCACCCTCCAGCAAGTCAAAGCCATGCTGGCCGGCACGCAGAAGGATAAAGTGGAACTGGCCAACCAGCTTGAAGAAGAGAAAAGGTAACGTAACTGTCAGCTGTGCTCGCAATATAATTCTTCTGCTTATTATAATTATTATTAGTAGTAGTAGTAGTATTAGGATTATTATTAGTATTAATGATGATATATAGTATATATAATTTGTGCTTTAAGAGAAATTCACGCTTTGAAAACATTTTCATATCTTAAATGGAAATATTGATCATAGATGTTCCTGATATGTACATTAAAATATATTTATATAATTGATATTGTAATCAGTCTATTCCTTATCTGACTATCACTGCCTCTCATGAAGGAAAAAGTGGTGTTTCCGAAAAAAAGAGTTTTCCCTCTGGACATCATAAGCCAGTTAACCTGTGATCTTGAGATAAACACACAGGAATGAATGCAAACTACTGCATTTGCCAACTAAAGCAAAACTCCAGTCATCCCAAAGCCTGATGATTCATACTGAGTCAAGTACACTTCAAGTCAAAGTTTGTCTCCTTTTCTGAGAAACATGTCACGCAACTTCCTTCCAGGAAAGTGGAGGACCTTCAGTTCAGAGTGGAGGAGGAATCCATCACCAAAGGAGATCTGGAGGTATTTATCAGCACTCACCCCTAACCTTAAACACTACAAACTACGGTGCATGTAAGCTTCCAGATCACTGTGATGTAGTGTACCTGTTAATATCATGGATCCTCAGAATGTTTCCTATGTTTTAGTATTTTGTTTTTATGAAGTTTGGCTAAAGTGTCAGCTTCAGGATAATAAGAATTAATATTGCACACGATGAAAAGATTACTATAAACCTCAAACATGACTCCACTCAGATCAGCAGCTCTGGATCTGATAGGAATTCAGTGTTACGTTCAAGGTCGCCTCAGCACAACAGAGAATTGCACTCACACCTCATTAGGACATGGCAGTGGCTTCCAGTGATTACTGATTTTTGGGTTTTAAGTCAATCAACGGTGATTTGAAAGTCACAAATGATTAAACAGCTAAATTCAATGAAGGTGTCACTCACCCCAGAATTTAAGCTAAGCCCACCAGGCTGAAATTCATTAGATAAGGAACCATTTCAGCCCTGTCTCCTCTGGCACCCGTGAGGAAGAAGCTGAATGGTTGGTAAATTGAATTTGTTCATGTTTTGCATACAGACGCGTCTGTGAATTCGTTACCGCTCTTGGGTGAGTCTACGCTCAGATTCAGAATTAGTTTGTGATTACGCGAAGGGACTGAAATATTCAAAGATTTTATAATGTTATAATAACAAATTAACAATAATGAAATACATGCTCTAAAATTCTTGTAATACCGGCACCTCATTGCATAATTTCCTCTTTCTACCACTCGGTTGCCAACTTTGTAATCTGACATAATGTTTCAGAAATGCATAGAAGCCATGTTTACCCACGAAAGAGGATCAGAAGACAAACAGCTTAAGTGTTAATAGCATAAGCCGAACATGAAGTCCAATTAAAAGGAAAGGTCAACTCTTAATGCAACTTTCCCTCAACCCAGATCAGTTAATCCCCTTTAGTCACATACAGAGCAGTCACCAGCAGCCTTAAAGTATCCTTTCAGAAGCTTTATCTATCTGATAACAGATTATTCGTATGCGAGTAAATGTTACACTTTAACCCCAGTTTTGACTTGCAGTTTTGAGCATTCAGCGCTGCAGAATAAGATGAAGAGTTACGCATGAACGAACGTCCAAATCACATTTTTTGCGTGCTCCGAAATCACAGAGGGGGACGTCTGGCCCAGTGCTGCTCCTCCTCCTCCTCAAAGCTTCCCATCATGTGATCAAAGCAGTTCTCCTCCAAGTGGCTCCAGTTATTACGACCTCTGTCATTCCTTTTCCTGTCAGCCGTGTTTTTTCCTTCTCCTCTCCCACTCTTTTTTCCCCTCTCTGTCTTTCTCTTTGTCTCCTTAGACTCAGACGAAATTGGAACATGCCCATATTCATCAGCTTGAGCAGAGCCTGCTCCTCGAAAAGTCGAGAGCAGAGGCGCTTCACAGAGAATTAGAGAAGAGGAGGGTAAAAAGCACAAACCCTTTGCCTGTAGCCACTGTCTGTGTGGTTTTGCGCCTGTTTGCTGCTTTTGTTGATAGTGATGGGACTCACGGGCTGCACACGTCCAAGTCATACGCCAACTGTGTTTGACGCCCAAGAGGTGCACTTAAATACGCATTCTTCAGAATCGGGACGTTAACGTGCTTATTCTCATTTAATAGGAGATTGATTCGCTTCTATTCTCCATTGCTGCAGCGTGACAGATTGAAAACAGGCTCTCCTGTTTCTATAATGCCCCCCTTAATATTATAGAGATAAATCGTAATGATTCCAGCTATAAGCAAAGCTCTCATCACAGTTCAACACCTGTGTGTTCTGTAGTGTTTTCAATAATGTTAACGACTCACTTCCTGATGTCTGACGCTAGAAAAATGTCAGAAAAAACAGCTATTTCACTAAAATTTACAACAAAACTTTATGAAGATTGATCCATTGGTGGAGTTTAAGAGATTAAATGCAGGTTTGTGTGTATTTTCAGCGATATATTGCATATAAAATGTAATGTACGCATTAATGTAGCTGTTCTGTTACATTTTCTAAAAGACAAATATGTAATGAAATATGCATAACGCCAGAAACCTCCTTATTTTGTCAGTGTGTACCGCAGCCCAGCCTCCATTGTTCTCCCACGTCATATTAATAATGCTGCTTGCTGTCAGTCCTGAGCTTCCCTGTGGATGTTTACCTCTAACAGGAAACACAGCGTCGCTGTTGTCTCTCAGCTGCCTGAGCTTTTCACATTCTTCTGTTGCGCTAATTTGCGCTTCTTCTTCTTTTTTTTTTGTAATACTGCAATTGATCTGTTATTTAAATGGGATGTCTGGGGTCAGATGCCAGTGTCACTTTGAGATGCCAGAACAGCTGTACCATCACATGTGCTAGCCCTATGCGTTAACTTGGATAAATCTCCCTCAACTCCAAGGACATTTTGAAGATAATGAGAAATAATCTGGTGAATTGTTATAATCGCACCCATCATTGAATACGTTGATTTCTTTATTTCTCTGTGAAAGTGTATGTAACCGTTTAGCCATCAGACATTTTCCTGCCTGAGTACACATATGGTTAGGACAAATCATCATATGGATACCCATTTACCATCACCAGCTGACACAGGACTTGAGCAAAGGACGTCTTTCACGCCACTTGCACATCTAATGCCGGAGTTTAGAGAGAAAGCCTCATCAAAAACAGGGCACGATATCAAGCCGTATAAGATTACGGTTTCAATTCTGAAGCACAGAATGAGAAGAAAAAACTTTAATTTTCTGGATTCCTGTATGCAGTAAGGTCTGCTTTTGTCAACAGGGACGATGCACACACGATGCAGTATCCCTGAGGTTGGGTAAGAGGACCAAGGTGACAAAAGATTTCATCTTGTTTTAGCTTTGATCCGCTGCTGAGCTGTCTCGACTCTTGACTTCAAATTGACTTCAGATGTTGTCAAGGACATTAACCTTGCATAGTCTCTTCACTCTTTTACTGTTTGCGTGTTGTGCTGTAATCTGAATGCTGTTCAGCCTCTCTCTTTGATTTAAATCAACTAGCAATTCAGAGGTCTATTGGATTGTTTTTCCCTGATGGTTGAAATTAACATCTGTGCACTGCGCAGCAGGTCCTCTGTCTTCATCTCCCTTTTATTTTAACTGGATAGGACTGTGTGTGTGTGTTGGACGGGGGGTGGGGGCGGTTTGCAGATGTGTGTATGCTGTGGCACTGTGTCCAGGTTTGCTGTGGGCTTTGTTATATTTGCTTGGCTGCTTCTAGATTATCAGAGAATGGCTGTCGTCTCCTCTCATCTCCTAATTCTTTGCACATTCAGTGAACTGCAGAAATATTTGGACAGTGACACATCGATCCTATGGCTCCCGACTTTAATTATTCACTATATTACTGCAAATGTTAAGTCCTGACCTTTTTGATGGTTTAATGAGTTTTCTGATGGTTTAAAGGTATATTAACATTTTTGATAATATTAAATATATTTTTGGAAAATACAAAAATAACCCCATGAGAACATAAAGCATCCAAAGTTTATGCACCAAAATGCCAGAGAGAAGCTGTTAACGCTGAGGTCACAAAGGGAGGGATGTTTATTATTGGTGTTTGTGTGCTCAAAGTAACAGAATTGATCATACAATGGCTAATTAATTTACTCAAGCATTCCCTCATCCATCACTGAGCGATCAGCACATGCGTTTTCTCACTTGGCATTCTTCCTCTCATAAGCCAATCACGCAATGAGTCATACATTAATTCCATCCATTTCTGCATCTTCCTCCGCATTTGCTTTAATCCCATTACAGACGAATATAAAAGGCACGACTGTAGCTTTGACGTAAGCGTTTGGTCAAAAATGTAAATAAAAACCGCATTTCCCAAACGTAATAGGATGGATCAGTTGAGCTGCTTTTGGTTTACATCCATGTTGCAGGGATTATAAATTGCCCATCCTCTGAGTCAGCCTCTTCATTATGTAGCTGTCAGTTCTCAGCATTGTTCTCTGAAGAACACCGAGCTCTTTGAATCCATCACACCTTAAAGATTCGTGTCCAAAACGATCTCTTGTCATGGCTGAGCATTAGTTGGCTGTGCAGCGTTTCATAACTAATAGTTGTTACACTCTTGTACGGAACTATTACTCACATATTCGAGTATGAAAGACCTAGATAATTGTACAATAAGTAAAAAGAAGAGAATGTAGATGTACACAAAAAAAATGAAGATACTGTTCCTGATGGGGAAATGCAGATTATGAATTGGTCATGCATAACTTAATATAAACTCTATTAACATGTACACAAATACTTCCTAGCTGAGGGAGCCAAAACGCTGATCTATTTGTCACTGTCCTCTTAGATAAAAAGGTAATTTTATATTGTACTGGAATGCTGTTGATCATTTTCCAATACTTCACTTACAAGAACTTTGCAGGATTGATCTCTTTCCTTAGGCCTGATTCATGTTCACTGTCAGTCGATGCGATGCTTTCTCAGTGTCACCTTTTCTTTGGAATGACATCATTCTGTTGCAGGGTTGTTCATCTGTTACAGTAAAGAGGTCATTCTCTGGCAGTCATCAGAAACTCCCTTTATCTTTGCCATCAGCAAACCACCGTTGAAGAGCAGAGTCGTATCGTGCAGCTGGAGGAGGAGCTTTGCCTCAGGAGAGCCGAGATCCAGAGCCTCCAGGCTCAACTCAGGGGCCCAGATTCCGACTCGCAGCAGGCCGGCGAGGGCGACGCCGCCCCCCAGCAAGAGACCCTCCTCCTCCGGGAGCAGCTGCTGTCAGCAGGTCGCGAGCACCACCGAGAGAGCAGCAAGCTTAAGGAGAAGTACGAAACGGCCCAAGCTGAGAGCCAGCAAGAGATCGACTCGCTGAAGACCGTGGTGGAGAAACAGAACCAGGAGATCAGCGACCTGAAGCAGAAAGTCCAGCAGGCCACCAAGGAAAACATGGACATGATGGACACCTGGAAGGTACTCCACTCACACCATCTCCATCCAAATAACCATCTATGTCATCCTTTGCAGCCAATATTGCAAAACCAGATCAACTTTTACAAAAGTCTTTTGCCTTAGTTGCACAGACGGACCCCACTGTCACACTGGCAGCAAATGTAGCGCTCAAACAACGAAGAGCTGCCTGGTGACCATAATAACCAGTCACAGCATTCACAAAATCTGCAAAGGGTCTGTTCTTTGTTGTCCTCGCTCAGCTTGCCTGAGAGCTGAATGTGGCGGAGTAATGACTTGTGAGTTAAGGCTGTGAAAGTATAAACAGACTGAATGAGCATTTTCAAAACATATTCAACAGGGCGCTCACACACTATCACAAACCTGCTCTGTGCCTCTGTGTAAAGCCAACAATAACCAGATAAATCATATTGCATGTACGTTTGAACTGTTTCTATCTGTCTGCAACTTCATTTGCGCTCAGTGTGTGAAAAACTCAGCAAAACTTTGGCTTTTCACGAATACACATGGTAGCTTATGTCAGACAAAAACTAGCATTAGGCTGTGTTGATGGATGTGAAAAACGAATTACAAAAATCTATTGAGGACAGACAAAGGCTGTGACAGTCAGTTAACAGAGTTTTTATATTTTGGCGACAGGGGGTTAAGATGAATACATACAATACAATACAATATCAGTGGGTGTGTTATATATTTACTTTTATCCTTACGAGCCTCAACAAATCATTTTGGCCAAAAGACGGGTATCCACCAAAATAAATAAACTTAATGGTCAAACAAAATGGTCAGTTGGTTGTCTGTTTACCGCCTTAGAAAGCCAAAAAATTAAATCTTACTTTGTTTTGATAAAAGAAAGTGTATCCCAGCAGTCATTGGGTGAAAGGCAAAACTGTGAACAGATCGCAGGTCTATACAGGGCCGTTTTATTTGTAATGGAGGAAAATTGTGTACGAACATTGTTATTCACCGTGGACTGTTTTCCCTCTATTCGTCCTGCTGTGCAAGTAAATGCGCATAATGCTTAAGCTGTTTCATACTAACGTGTCGATGTTTGTGCTGACATACGTTATTAAGTTTTTAATTAGTTTAAAACTTTGTTATATTGTCTGTTAGAGCTTAATCGACAAACAGAATGCTACAGGAAATAGTCTAATCTCATGTCTTGAATGAAAAAAAACAGAGACTTCACACTGATTTTCTTTTCTTTTCTTTTTTTTTTATGTCACATTTGAATATATTTTGGTTAACAGCTTGCCTCTCTTCATGCCAGGCTAAATTTGACTCTATAGCGAATGACCACCAGCATTCCCTTGAAGAACTGAAAGCCTCTCTGAGTGGTGACCGTGCTGCTCCAGCAGGCCAGGATCAGGATTGCCACGAACTCAGAGCTGGCCTGGAGAGCCTGAAGTTGGAGCACCAGCTGGAGGTGGAGAACCTCAAGGCCAAACATAAAATTGAGGCCGCCATCCTGACCAAGGAACGCGAGGACCTCAGCACTCGTCTCCAGGAGGCCAAAGACCAATTGGCAGAGGGCAGCCAGACGTGGAGGACGGAGACCGCGGCCAAGAACAGCAAGCGGGCGCTGGACGAGGCTACCGAGAAGCTCCAGATAGCAGAGCTGAGGCTGGCAGAGCTGGAGACGCTTCGGATGGAGCAGGACAGAAGCTCGGTGGAGCTGAGGGAGAGACTGGAGCTGTCAGAGAAGAAGATGACAGATTACGAGGCCCTGCAGAAGGCCCAGGCGGAGAGCCAAGAGGAGATCCAGAAACTGGAGGAGAAGCTGAGGGTGACAGCAAACCAGCTCCAGGCCATCCAGACCGATCGCTACACATCCCATGATGCAAATGTGAGTGGCAAACAAACAACTAACTGCTGAATAATTTAATTGGCTGTTGTGTTTTTGTGTCTGCATAAATTTCTCTCTGTTTCTTTTCTAGGTAATAGAGGATAATGAAATTTCTGATGAAAAGTTGAAGCTAAAACAGAATATTGAAGGTATCAAAGTTGACTTAGTTTGATATGAATGACCTGTAATAGTATTACTCTGTGTGCATGCATTCCACTTTATTTAGTAGCAACCACAAATACATAAACTTAGCACAACAAAACCTCGGCACAAATTACACAAATAAAAGATGTCTAAGATGCATGAATGGACTGCATGTTTACGGTCTTGTTTCACTTGGGTGCATTTTAAAAGCTGCAGGCTGAAGACATCTGTTGGTTTGTTTTTGTCGGTTTTTTCAGAAACAATGGAGAAACTGCTGAAAAGGGAAAAAGAGGTCTCTACTCTCACTTCCCAGGTTGAAGCCCTCAAATCACAAATCAGTGGTAAATGTCATTTTCAAGCCTTCTTGCTAAAGTAATGAATAGACCCAGTGTTTTCTACTTTTTGTACAATGTTGTCTTTTGTGGGTCTCACACACAGCACGCTCTCTGCTCACGCTCGCCACAGCGTGGGGACCTGTGGACGGTTTTGTCTGTTGGCTCCAGTATAAAATGATCCTATTCAAAACATGGCCAGGTTCTCTAAACGTTAGCGCACGCAGATTGATTCTAGTAGCTTCATTCATAATTCACAGGAATTTGATTGTAACTTGAAGAAATGTCCAACTGCATCAAAACCAGCCAAAATTTCAGAAATCCATCCAATTGGCTGATTACTCGATAATTGGCCAGCTCATCAGGCCTCAAGGCTCTCCTCAAATTTAACATTTAATAAAGCCAGTTAGGCTGAAATTTGTCCAGACTCAGTTGATTATCCTGAGATCCAAATGAAGGTAAAAGACACGCTTCGCTCCTGCAGTGTCGGCCTACGTTAAGGTTGCTCTACGCCTCAGGAGTTATGTTTTTAGCATTCCTCTTCATTACATAAGACATTCAGCGTCATACAGTATTGAAGCAGCTATTAACCTTCGTCTGTGTTGTGCACTTTAAGTGCTGTGAACCGCAGCACGAGCGCTTTCTTTTATTTTCCACCAGTCATGAGTTCTATTCATTCTTTGATCATCACCGAAGAATGAAAACACATCACAGCTGTCACTGTAGTTCACATAATGAAACTGTCACGTAGTGAAATGGATTTTAAATTATGTGTTTATGTTTGTCTGCAATAGAATGATGTATGATTCCATGTAACCCAGGCACGTTCAATCACAAAAGGGACATATGGTGCTTTATATGATTTTCATCCATTTTATATTTAAATACTATGTGTAGTATATGTTCACAATTCTTGCAAAGTGCGATGTCCGTGCCAATAGAAAGGTAGCCAAGGGCCTCCATGCCATGATAGCCTTGTTGTTGATTTGTTTTATACGCCCACTCTAATGTGTTGATGTCAATATGTCACTCATTTGATTTTATCCATCCACACACAAGGCTACTGAGCATTTTTGCCACGCCGAACCTTTAAAAGACCTCAAATCACCTACTTTCATCAGTGCTCACAATGTTGTTTCAGAAAGAGAGAGCAGAGGTGGATCAATCCAATGTTTGTCGAGCATCAAAACATTGCAGACCGCTAAATGAAATTAAACACAGAATCAGTATAAATGTCCGATTATACTTTAGAAGCTGGGAAGTGATTTAACACGCCGATCTGAAACAGCGTTTGAATTAGGAGTAAGAAGATGAGAATCAATGGCCAAATGTCTCTAGTTCAGATTTCATCACAGAACAGATTAGCTTTTAGATTGGAAACGTTGTTACAATGATTAAGTGTGGAGCAGAGCTACCACTATGAGTCTTTTGAACCGGATTGGTATAATTGGTGGAGATGCTGGGATGTAAATTTTACACGCTGTGTATATAATTCCTTAATAATACAGGATAAAGGATCTCTGTGATTTGCCTAAAATAACTTTGTGTGGCTCTGTGAAATATTAATGATGCTGGCTGGATAATCCACCAGACTCCAATGTATTATAGTCCAGAGATTCAGGGGCTTTGTATTATCAGATGACCAATAAGTTTGAGGAAACACAATACTGTGGGTAATTTGGTGATATTTCTCGCTGTACCCGACCTGTATAAATAACAGCCATGGCAGATTCTCATTTTCTTTATGTTATAGACACTGTTAGTCATCATTTGAATTACCCGACCTCCCCTGGAAAAGCTAATCCAATTCCAATAGAGCTCAAACTGTGAGAATTTAAACTGTCCCCTCTCTGCTAATGTAGACGGTTTAAAAAAAAACCCTCACAGATAAAATTCCTTTTCTCTCACTAGGACTGGAGGGCAAGGTTCGCTCAGGAGAAAAGAAAGCAGAAGCCCTGGCCAAGGAGAAGATCCGCATGGAGGCAGAGCTGGAGTCCATAACCAAGAAGTCCCATGATGCCTCTGGGCAGCTGGTCAGCATCAGTCAGGAGCTGCTGAAGAAAGAGAGGTAATGGACATGAACGTTAGAGCATAGGGGGGAAAATGATCTGTTGGGGCAGAAGATGGCACAATTAAACAAATTAAAATAGAAATCTAATAATATGTTAAAATAATTATAAAAATGCGAACATGTACAATTATGAAATCCTGACATTTAGTTTGGCGTTGTGTCTGTTTTGATTTGGCTTGTTTTTGCTTATTATTTCAAATTTTAAGGTCTTGCGACGTTATATTCGCAACAAACTTATGTTACGTCCGTCTTGTGTGTTGCCTGACACTGTGCGACTGAAACAAAAGTGAACTGGAATAAATGTTCACTAAATCAAATGACGACAATGCTAGAGACGTCTCAGAAAAATCACATAACACTGCCTTAAATAAACTGTGTTTAAATGAGATGTCTAGCAGGATGCAGGTGAAAATGACTACATTTAATTAAAACAACTTACAGGAAAATATGAAGATCAACACAGATAGGTGGCAAACATAGAGCAAAATAGAAAATAACACGTCAGACTTCTGTCTCACAAAGAATCTGGGGAGGGTGAGACTGACAGGAGGTCGTGACATAAAGTCTTAAAAACATCATATCGTAGCTCAAATCAAAACTGCAGTATTTTTCAGAATATACAAACTGTTGGTTTGACGGCATGGCAAAAGAGTGCATCCCTTAAAGGTAATACTTCAGACAAGATATCCTATTTCCTTAAAAAGCGAGGTGTGGTAGAACAGAGTGAATTTTGCTCTGTTGTTCATTTCAAAGTTCTGCTCTCTGTTGCACCACAAGGTTTGTTTCATTCATGTGTGAACAAGGTTCAAGTCCATTTCACCATGCAGCAAAAGTGTAAATGAGAGTACAAGGTGCTCAGTATTCTGACTCAGTTCACTTTAATTTAAAACCATCCGCTCCCATAAGAGAAACGCTCACTGTGGACTCGACAGTAAGTGAGCATGATACCTCGATACATGAAAGTGAGCGCGATCCAATTTATATAAGAGGAATAACCTCACGTGAGTTGAGCGGACAGCAGCAATGGGAGTGAATAACTGTGTGTCTGTCTTCAGGTTTTGTCCCCTGACTGGAGCAGCTGCTTAAAACTCCACAGTGTGAAGTATTGGGCTGACCTTCCTCACACCTCTCATAGATTTCAGGCTCAGGGGCCTTGCACCAACACCCCAAGTCTGTTTCTGTTGTTTAAGCTCAAACTGCCAAATCTGGCCACCACACAAAAACGCTCCTAGTGCTTCAGTTCAGCTCAATAATTGAGGTCATCATTTTACCAGCCACATAAAAAAGGGAAAGGCAAAGTTGCCACAATGAACAATAGCAGCGCTGTTGGAGCAGAGATACAGGGCTTTAATAAAAACACACAATATTCAGCTATGTTCGCACAGCAAGACAGTTTATCTGTAGTGCTGTATTACATTATTGGCAGTTTTAGGGTAGGTCTGTCTTATTTTATGTGCTGTTCATTAATTATTGATGATGCAAAGCACTAACAATAAGTGGCTGTGGCTAAAGCACAACATTTTGCTGTGCATCAATAATTCTAAATGCAATAAAAGTATATACAATCCAAGGGTATAAATCATGGAGTGTCTCTTCTTAAGTTAGGGTTATTGGATGTTAGTATCATTCCCTTGCTGATCTAGGTGTCAGGTGATCCGTTAAAAGAACGTGCTTTCTGGAGCATTCAGACATGTTATTTTTGACAGGATGACATTATTACCATGTGATGTGGATGACTTCAAAAAAAGACAGCCACAAATCTGTGAGATTTACTTTTTATTACAGTCATTTAGTGTTTAGTTGGAAAGCTCCGCTGTGCAAAAAACACACTGATTCGAATTTATTCCCTGCTAAACCCTGCTCGGCTCTGATTGGTTTGTTTCTCTACGCCTGCACCGGTTACATTGTTGGACTTCAAAATAGACGCTGGTCAAACATTAACTCACTAGCCTCGGACTAGTTTAGTGGAAAGATGCATCGTAGCAGCCACTACAAGATCTATGACCGTCTGCGTCGTATGTTAATTTGTCTTATATCCTGTATATATTGTTTTTTTCCCCTTTAATTTTGCATTATGAGCAAAGAGAAGTTCAAGCAAAGATAACAATGAAGATACTTTGTACACACTATGATTAGGGAGCATCATGATCTGTACCACTTTAAGTGTGAGAGTGTGCAGAATTACCACCGGTGACTGCATGGACCCTTAAAAAAAGGGCAGATGTTAAATCAGCATCTGTAGAGGTAACACCTTTGGTTAACATGCAGTACTTTAGTGCAGAAACCTGCTGGCCGGTGTCAACGGGGTTCACCGAGGTGAGGCAGACAGCCAGATCGAGGTTGATGCCAAACTACAGACAGCTTAGTTATGGGAACACAAGTACCATCAGTCAGACTCTGACATCCAGAGAAAATGAAGTTACGCCACATGCATCTCCTGCATGTAGAACGCCCATCCAACATTAAAGATTGAAACTAATGCCATTCATTTCAAATTGATAAGCTGGTCTGTACATTAATACGCTCTGTTGTTTTTACCCGTGCTAGGAGTCTCAATGAGTTGAGGGTGTTGCTCCTGGAATCACATCGCCACTCACGGGACATGGAAAAAGACCTGAGTCGAGAAGTGCACAAGGCAGAGTGGAAGGTCAAAGAGCAGAAACTCCAGGATGACATCAAGACTTTGCGAGAAAAGCTGCTTTTACTGGTGAGAAGCGAGAATCTGTTTATTTGGATTTATTCACAATGAATATTTTATCAGTCTTTTAAAGTGTCTTACCTTCGGAAGATGTAAATTTGACAAAATTAAGTGTGAAAATGCTTCACACCGTGGAACACAGTGTACTTGTTATTAAATAAATGAAGAAGAGTGAAGTTACAATATTTAATGAAACAACTTAGAGAAAGATACACGAACAAACTTGGGTAAGGCAAACATTGACATGGAGCAAATATAAGGCAACTTGCAAGTACGGGGATTAATCTGGCTATGTGATTTAGAGGAGCACAGATCCTCCAAATTGAGCATAAAGCATAAAATCCCACATGTAGCACATTTAGACAAAGCCCAAATTTGAAGAGGTTGATAGTCCTCATGAAGGTATCAATGTCCAGATTGTCCAAAATAACGCCATGATAAGGGCGTCAGTCTTGGTCCTGAATTGTTCTCCACAAAGGTGTGTCTGGTCAGAAAGTCTCTATTGGATACCCCTATTACCTAATCCAAAATTCTTTCATTTGGAAGGTGTTATTTTATTTTAACACATTATTATTGGGTTATTATTGTTACAGTGTTCTGTCAACACAAGACAGATAAAGGTGCCAGTATTATAAATATATTTATTTTGTATCTACCTGTTCATCTCTGTTAATGCATACATAATTTATACTTTTACATTTAATATGTGTACGATCTGTGTCATGTGATCCAACTGAAATAATCCACAAGGGTACAAAAAGGTACATTTGAGTATGAACGTGCACCGCCTTTTGTCATATGTGGTTCATGTATGATTTGCTTTGATCGTTATCTTCCTCGTGTGTCTGCGCTTTAGGGTCGGGAGCGTTGTTCGCCAGACCATCGGCGTTACTCCATGCTAGACCCATCGGCCCTGGACTCGGAAGTGACCCGACTGCGCCAACGGCTGCACAGCACTGAGGACGCCCTGAGGAACGCCTTAGAACACAACCAACAAGTGGACCAGCTGGTTCAGGCCATGCGCAAGAATCCAGATAAAAGCCCGGTAAATTGGAGAGAAAAATTTAACCTACATTTGTAGCTATAAATGTGTATGAGTGGCAAATCAGGAGGATCCAAATCAGGATTCCACTGCTAGATCGACTGTTTATACTGTACTGTACTGACCATCAGTCTGATTGATGTCTCTCAGGTGCATGGTGCAAATTCAGCCAATGGAATTCATCATCAGGAGGCAGACAGTACTCAAAATGTTAGTATCTTCATAATAACAGTATTTGTGTACCATCATGCTATTGCAATATTTATAGATGTCCGATAAATATTACAAATAATCTATTTTTTGCTTCTCAGGAAGAACACTGATATAAACAGCAGAGACAAGCTTGAAGTGGGACATGCAGAAGTACATCATGAAAGGAAACGCCAGATGGACATTTGATCATGTGATGGACTTCTGAAGACTTTTGCAGTTTACACTTAATACCAAAACAGCGATTCTCTACCGTATCTGAAATGAAGTTATGTGTGCATAACACCTATTAGCCAATCATGAAGACAGCTTAAAGTACTATAAATTACAGACAGAGAATGGAGCGTGGACATGATATCGGTACATCTATGGCAACCTTTGATGCTTTGCAGTAGTCTGACTTCACAAGTTGCCAGGAACTCTTTGAAAATTCTAAATTTTGATTCAAAAGGGGGGAAAAAAAGCTGGTGGACAATGATGCAAAGAACTGAAAAACTGAGTCTCAGTGGCTTTATTTATTTCTTTTACTTTGCTTGTCAGCTTTGTAATAACCCTCTCAAAGTGAGCTGTCTTGGCCAGTGACTTAGAGCATCTCTTGAACGATGATGCTGATTCTTTTCTTCTGGCCAACTGGTCATGTTATCCAATATCTGATGGAAGGATTGGTACCAAACTTATCTCTGAGTTAGACGGATAGCTCTGTCCAGTGCTGAAGTGCACAGTGTACAGACTCTGCAGGTGACTGGCATTATTCGAACAATTAATAAAGACTATTTAGTGGTCCAGTTTTGTTGTTGTTGTGTTTTTTGTTTGTTTTTTTGTTGTTTTTTTTGTTTAAATTTTCCAGCCCTGTACATTGAAAATGTCTGTCCGTTACATTTTGAGTGGAAAGACGTGGCGTTCTGTCTGTCTTGCAGGTTTACATGTGTGTCTTGAGTGCACTATCATGCTTTTACCGTGGCACTGAAGAAAACTATAAAGGGTAATGCAAAATGTTCCATTTTTAAAACATCTCTGGGTTAAAATTGTGAATGTCTGGTTTAAAAAATAGTAGGTTTGCCTGTTGATTATGGTTCAAGTGTGACACCATGATATAAAACAAATCAACCCGAAAACTGTGGATTGTTAGATGATGCTGGTGCCAATCCTGTCTTCAGATTTTAGGTCAAGTGGTCAATAAGCCACATGCTTTAAAAAAAAAAAAGGTCAGTCAAAGGAGTCATTTTCATCCATTCCACATCAATCCTCCCTGCTCAAACTGAAGGCTGATAATGAAAATGTCAATGTGCTCAATTCATTCCCAGGTGAGATTTTGTCTATAGAATGTATATAGAAGATTATCCAAACTTGTGCATCCTCTAAAACTCAATCAGTCCAACCCTGAACCACACACGTCTTAGCCTGTCGGTAATCAACTACTGTACTTAATTTACTGTGGATTGTGCATTAGTAAAGATTGATCCATATCATTTACTATGAATATGGTACAAAAAAAGGAGCCTTATTTGATGGCCATTTGTGCCCATTTTGATGCTGCATCAAAATGTTCCTGGATTACTTTAACCTTTTCTTAAGTAGGTCTACTTAAGGGCTGTAAAAGGAGCTAAAACCCGAACCATGGATGTTCCACTTCACAACACCTGGATTTCCTTTGCAAAATTCTTGTGAAAACTTATAGAATTTGTATAATAAGTCTTCCAAAAAATGGTTTTACCCATTTATCGACTGAACTGGGAGATCCCGTCCATAGATGGTCATAGTCTATTGCTTTAGGGGGGCAGTATTACACACAGAGGAGTTCTGTCCATTCTTGGATTAATGTTTACCGAGCAAAAAAAAGTGTAGGGCAGGCCATGGTCAGCTCACATAAAAAGCTAAATTTTCCATTGGATATTGTACATGGCCTTTTCAGCAGGAGGGTTCATACCCTTTGGTTTATTGCTGCAATGGTTTTGGACATTGAGTCATTAAATATTAACAATGTGGGCAAGGCCTTGTGGTGTTTTATTTCACACACAGTTTCAGTCAAGTTTCTCCATTGTATGTTTGTTTTTAAGACAAAGCACAGCGATTTAGTATATTTCCACAGTTTTTCCAAAGGGGTATTGGATTTCAGTCCGCTGTAACATTGGTGGTTTATTCTGATAGAATATAAAGCAACAGCACTTAATCCAATCCTAAACCACACACTCAAACTTGGGAAATTCAGTATTTGAAAATAACAATATTTTGAGCATATTAAATTGATATGAAGTCATTTTTGAGTCCTTAAAATTAATGCTTTTTTTGTTAGTTTGTTTTGTTTTTGATAAGAGACAATTAAATATTAAGCAACCACCAGAAGAGGAGGCAATATTTCCTTAATGCACAAATGTGATGGAAAGGATGACATTTTCTGAATTTGAATGTTTATTTATTCTCATTGCATTCTTAATCTTGTGTTTAATACTTTACATAGTAAATGTCAAGGTTAATCCACATACACCAATTATTTTTGAAGGACAAAGACTGTGTTGTATAGATCAGTAATTGTATATTGGTTGTCCAAGGGATCAATGTATTTATATGTGAGACGGAGACATATAGTGATGATTGATAACGATGATTTAGGTTAAAGATGAATGACAGTGAAACAGACAGCGCATAGTGGATTACAGAAATAATCATTGATTACGTGATTAACATTGCACATAGCATATTAATATTTTTAATCAATGGCAACATCAAAGAACATTAACTCCTTAAACACTGTGCACCAATTGATTATTGGATGCACTTGAATGTACACAATTTGTGGTTATTCAATGGACTTCAGATACATGTAATGGATCTTAACCCGTCAATAATTGATTATACCACAGCATTTTAGAATTCTAGATGTATTTATTTTTTTGCTCCAATCTTTGCTTTTCGATTAATCGAGCTCAACAGTTGAAGGCAGACGTGAACTATGACCAGTCTATCGCATCATTTTAAGTATCACTGGAATAGACACAAGATCCGTAGTGTGTAATCCATTCTCCATTCTCCTGCTAAAAAAAAAATACTCGGACTAAAAAAAAAAAAACATAACAACCTTCGCGTTGTTTATAATCGATTTCTCATTGTAGGATTGGTGAGAAGTTTTTAAAAAGTGAAGACACTGATTGAAACAAGCCCTGCCAAAATAAAATAAGAAACCCCGACTGAAATATTCCCTTTCCTGGTAATCTGTCTCCCTGCGGCTTTTCCAGGGGTTTCTCGGTTAATCCTGTATGTAAATCGCAGCCAATAGATGCTGTTGTTGAGTTGGGCTGGGATTAGCAGGAGGCGAATGAGTTTCAATTTTACTGGATTACAGAACAAAGAAAGGGGAAAGGGACACCCTGCTCTGTTAAGGCAAAAAGAGAAATAAACTGAGAAAAATACACAAATAGTAGACAACAAGGCGTGTGGTCGATATCAACACTGTGATGTTTCGGATTAGGATGTTTTACCAGACGGCACGGCTATATTGTGGATGGGAATTGTGAGCGTTTGTGATGGATTAAAACGGGGAATAAACCTATTCCGGGATTGACAGCAGCAACAAGGATATTTAATCGGTAATTAAGGTGAGATTTCATTGTCTGTTATTGCATTTTTGAACAGTCGCGCGGCGTGTTTTGATCGCGCGTGTTGTTTTTTGTGTCTGTATATTTGTGAATTACAGATTATAACCTCGTTCTGGACTGGGGGAGGAGATGAAAGCAAAGTGCTAGCGCTAGCTAGCGGGAGGGTTAGCGAGTTTAAGCTAGCTAGTTAGGTCAGCGTCACAATAATACCGTTAGGTTGCCTAGCTAATTAGCGAGCATGTTTACTGAAACATGCGTTAAATTGCGCAGAACGAGTTTAGCCTTTGCGGGTGATTAAAGAGGGTTTATAAGCATGTGAGTGAAGTGTTAGCCTTTATTATTGATAAACAAGCACCGACTGTCTGCTTGCTAAATTAGCTGTCCAGATGCTCCATATGTTGCTCTCACTGGCTAGCAGGCTACCTAGCTTGTGCAACAAAGCCAGCTAGCTAAATCAGCCAGTGTCAAAGAGACACAAGAAACTCAGTTAAAGTTCAGCAAGCACCTGTTTTGCTATGGAACACAGCAGAGATTCCCAGTCGTGCTCAGGCTGCCCCAGACTGGCTGCTAGAGCTTACAACTGCAGAAAACTTTAAATTTGTTCCCATCCGATAAGTGTATATGTCTCCACTAAACAAACGGAATTCTGCAAGAATCAACAGAGATCCTGGACTACTGTAACGCAAACGTTATCAAGCATGAAAGTGAGTGGGATGTTCTTTTACTTGTTACTTTTCTCACAGCTGTTAACTTCTGCCTGTAGTTTGGGCAAGAAAGTGTGAAAGCTTCAGAACAGCTGACAGGAATGAAACCCAATAGAACAGATTTAACCGTCTCCTCAATTGAAATCACAAGACATGTCATAGAAGAGAAAGGAACACACACACACACACACACACACACACACTCATTCATTTCCTTTGGAAGAACTGGCCTTCCCTTTATTTATTGTACCATGTTTCATATCCTGTGGTTTTCTGGTTGTTACTCCTGGGTCCAACTTTTCAAAGTAATTCTCTACATTGACGTGATGGCGGAGGCAGCGGTCCTGCCAACATGTACTTAATGAGGTGAGGGAGATTTCCCACAGCAACAAGTTATCACCTTAACCCATACCTCTGTGTGATTTAAACTATAATCACCCGCAAGGATAGAACAACAAGCAGTTTAATGTTTCCCTGTTTGGCAAATACACAAAACAGGTCGACCTTTGACACATTGTGGAAAATTATAACACTCACTAGAATTGTTCATCATAAAATTCCTATATAACTTATTTTCACTGACTTTTTAAGTAGACACATCAAACCATATCAGCGTGAGACCTTTTTATTTATTTGTTACCTATTTTGCTCAGTACACTTTCTGCACTGAATCTTTTTCTATTTACCCCCCTAGACTAGATCACATATTTGGACAAGTCACAAAGAGCACATTGACAAAAGTGACTCTTTTTGCTACCAAAGTACCTATAAATCACATTTCCAGTCAAATTTTCAGTTGCCAAAGTTTCTGAAACATTTGGGTGCTTGTGAAGCACCCAAACACCTAATTGTTGGTTGTCTAGAAGGATGATGCAAATTGTTAGTTCTACGGAGGAAAACTATAAGTTGGTCAGCCACTCACTTGGTACAAACATCATTTTAACAAAGAACTAGCTTGGATCGCTAAATGGGAGACCTGAGGTGTCTTGTGAGCACTTGACAACCGGTCATGCCAGTAACAAACAAATTTGTAGGAAATCACATCTCTTTGGGAGTAGTAGGAGGAGAGAGAATATGAAAGTAATTTCAGTCGAAGTTGAGTTGGATGGAAAAGCAGTTCTTGTGAAGTGTCTATTTAGATCACATACTAGTTCAGAATGAGAAGGGAGTATCCCGCTGATTATGCTCTCTGTTTCGGCCTGTAGCCTTAACACACAGTAAAGAGAGATGACCAGTGGAACACTGGCTTGGACAATATCAGTCAGAATTAGCATCATGTCGCTTGACAATCTGATATGGAGCTTGTGTTTGTCCTTTTATTACAAAATGTTATTATCTGTAAATGATCTCTGTCATCCCATGTTTACAGCATAATCCCACAGTGCATTGCAACAGTTGAAAATCATTACATCAGGGATGATTTTCCCAAAGGGCCATGGTCTCAAGATGAAAACAAAGGCACAGTGCTGTTGTTTAATGTCTGTATGATTTAAGATTTAGCTTTTGTATTTATTTAACTGTATTAGTATGATGTCTGAATACATTTTCTACTTTCCATGCATATAATATAGATATAACCAATGCTGTGGTACTGGTGTATTTGTGCGTTGTATTGCATAAAAAAATGCTATCATATTAATACTATGCCTTTGTATTTTGACATTCTACAAATATTTGTACATTTGTTAACTGGTGTTATCCCCAACAAAAAAAAAACAATAGAAAGTTAAAAGCATAATACACATAAGTGTTCGCAAATAGATCTGTGAAATCTGTGCAATTAGCTTTGAAACATCACAGAAGGCAGTTTGACAAGGCACCAAGATGTTTTTGAAATAAGCGAGTTTCATTAAATTCAGTGCGGTTGTCGGGAAACTGTCACAGTTCATTGTCTTTAGTCGAAGAGTCAGTTACATATTTAAAAAAACTGAAACAGAGTCTCACAGCCCATAGACCAGTAAGTCAGATATGGACAGCAATTTAAAAGCGCAACAATAAATGAATGTATGTATCGCCCTTTGTCCACATATAGGCACATTTGTAATATAGCACATTAAGTGTATCTGGTGAGAATGTTTGTTTGGTAGTGTAATTGTTCAAGTGCAACAGTGTTGACATTTTGGAAATTACGCTTGTTTACCCATGATGAACTCAGAACATCAATATCAATTCAAACAAATGAAATTTCTCCTAATGAAGTTTTTTTAGGCCACAAGTTCACAGGCTTTTGAGAGTCGGGTTCACTGGCTCATAAATGACAGTAGCAATGCCTGTTTGACCAGCCTGATATTCTATTTACATGATTCCAAACAGTTTAATAAGTATACTGTACAATGAACCCAAAGACCAAGGGACAAAAGCTACAGTGTTGGATGAGACACAAAGCACGTCGCTGCCACTGTGACAGAGATTGGACACTGATTTGTGGGATCAAACAATGAGAGAGCTTTTGTCATTTGTGTCACATGAGTCATTTACTATCAACGGAAGATTTGCCGTTTTATTTATTTTGGTTTGTGATGAATTTAAATGACTACACTGCACTGAATTCCGAAAAATGCATAAACATTGCACAAGCACCACAAGAGCACAGTGACATTACGGTTAAGGTCCTTGCAAAACATTTGACATTACATGATACTGAGCCTGTGCTTATCCCCACCTTCTCCCCCCCCTTACTTCCTTTGCCTTTTAAATATGTGAGGGAAAGAGGCCATCTATTTCGAGGCCATAATAATTTAGGAGGGGGCTAATGTTTACTGTGGCCTCAGGGGAGGCAGATTTAGACAGGCTGTAGACTTGGCACGTTCAGACTGGTGCAGCTGAACCCCGTCTCCACAGCCCCCCTTTCGTTCACTCTCTCTCTCTCTCTGTCTATCTCTCTCAGCCTCCCTGTCCCCGCTCTATTGAATCAGTGGTTTGGGCTCGCCGGAGGTAGTATAATGGTTCCCAGTGTCTGGAGAGATTAAAGGCCAGCGCTGCATTGTTCAAATGCCCTGAGATTAGTTTCCAAGGAGACGGGTTTCAGTTGCCATGAGAACATAGTGCCTGGATTTAGTTAAGCAATTTTTCTTTAACAAGTCCTATCTGTTTTGTTCTGCTTTTATTTACATTTTCCATCAATTGGGAGTTGAGCTTGGGGGGGGGG
>OMNV01009226.1:0-35673 GCA_900303265.1 Brotula barbata | reverse complement strand
GGTGGGGGGGGGGTTTGTCAATACCAATTTTCTGTTACAATTTATGATCCATTTGCCATCAATTCAGAGAAGCAGGATGAAAAAACACATAATCCAAGTGGCCGATTTATCCCTAATTTACATTGTTTTTATAGACTGTTTATTTCCTATAGATTTGAGTGTCAAAATTTAAATTATTTTGATTTGTTCCCAGCAAAGGCATGGCTCAGATGAGGAAGCTGGCGTGTGAAGGTGTCAGGACAAACTCTCGGGGTGAGCCACAGGTCCCTCTGGTGTCAGCCAGACAGGAGATCCTCACCAGCTTGGTGTCCGCCCTTGACTCAGTGGTATGTTGCAGATCAAGTTTTGCACCATTTCATTTTGTAGTATGAGGATTATGAGCTCATCCCATCAAATAGAGATGTAACGGTATCATGATCATCAAGAGCAAAATGATCACTGTTCTCAATATTATCACAGCATTTTGAAAATGTGCTGAAAATTTAGAAAAAATACAGAGACTGAAATTATTTCTCTGACTTTTGTGTCGAAAACCACAAATAAAGTTATTAGCTCTATGCACTTTTTGTTTTTGTAGATATTTCAATAACAGTCAAAACCTTGTGTAAACCATGAAAATATTAAATGTGCAGTACCATTAGAGATGACACTATTACTGTGCACAATATGAAAGGGAAAATGAAAGCAGTAAATAAGAGTACTAGTGCAAAATGAAATGATATATCCTTAGGTTAAAGGTATATATACATATCACACAGTCAGCAGGTACCAAAATCTACCAGTATTTAAGACTAAATTGTTTTTTATTATATTATATTAATATTCTCCTCTCTCCCTCCCTCTCTCACAGGCACACACACACACACACACACACAGACACAAACACACACACACACACACACACACAGTCATTCTTCTGTGTCTCATTTGAGTAGGCCTATATGCAGTAACACCATGCACCATTTAGATCCAGAGAAATTAGTCTTAAGAAGACACTAATAGTAATGTAAATGAGCCCCACAATAACTGACTTTTGCGTCTGTACTGTATTTCTTCTCCCGTTGGCACACTTTTACAACCAATTCGATGACTGCCTGATTTTAAATATGCTGGCTGCGTGACTTAACTGCGTAACTTTACTGTGTGGACTGGGTGACTGGTGTGCAGACGCAGTGTATAATTGATATAACAGTAGATGATCAATATACATGATATTGAATATAAGTGTGCGACATTTTAAGGGCAAATTGATATATCTTTAATGCCTAGAGTCGCTTTATTTGCACAATTCTATCTTACCAAAATCGTTGTTTGTAAATTTTGAGTAATTGATGCCTGTTGTCTTTGTTTTGCAGTGCATGGCGATGTCTAAGCTCAATGCTGAGGTAGCTTGCGTTACCGTGCATGAGGACAGCGTGATCGCCGTGGGCACGGAAAGGGGCCGAGTGTTCCTTAACTCCAGACGAGAGATCCAAACAGACTTCTATAAGTTTTGTCGTAAGTTCTGGTCTAATGTAGTTGGCAAAGATGCTGCTTTCCGTATTTATTCTTAATAGAACATTGAGCGCAGTAATTGTAGCTTCAAATGTGATACAGTTAAGATAGACTGCACTTGTGACAGGCTGTCCTTGTAGGGTTTAGCAGTTTTGTGATCACGCAAATGCAAATTCAGCCAAAAGCTCCAATAATTGCAGTAGCTTGCAGTTTTGCTCAATATCAGATTACTTCCTGGCAAAATAATCAAATCAGCAAAGTGTTTCCCGTTTCACACATTTTTTTTCTCCGTACGAAGCCATATATCAAATTGTCTTGTCACATGACATTTGACAAGACTATTTGTCAGGTGCTTTGCTTTTTATGCGTTTTGGACAAATTCTCACAACTTTTGTCATTTTTTTGCAATAACACCCATAAAAAACAATAAAAAAAAACCTGGTACCAAGTCGAGTTACACATTTACATGAAGATGGTGTTCTTCAACATACAAGTCTTGATTAAATGCAGCATACTGAGACGACCCAACCTGCTTTCTCCAGCTCTTTATCTTTGCAGGAGCTTAGGTGGGCTGTCGGAGGAAATTGGCTGCATGCGAGAGATGGTAGTGGCTTGGGGGTTATATGGCTTGTGTCTCTAGCGCTCTCTATTCAGCAAGGCAGCTTTCTTCATCCTTTGAGTATGGCTTTGGTTTGGGAGTTTTTTCATTCACGCACACAAGCTTACGTACACTCCTGATTCCACCACCTCGCATTTTCCCTTGTTTACAGTGTTGATACAGGTAAATCTAATTTCAATCGGACAGCTGTGTGTGCACTCCCTCTCTTGTTGCAAATCCTGCTTGCACATTCTTCTTGTGTCTGTGTGGTTTTCTTCCGCACACTCCAGTTTCCTCCCACCTCCAAAGACCCAGTTTAGGTGAATTGTAGTGTCTAAATTGACCTTGGGTATGAATGGAAGTGAGAGCCCTGCGGTGCACTCTCAACCTGTCCAGATTGTACCCCACCTTTCATCAAATGATGGCTGTGATAGATTTCAGCCCCACCACAACCCCGTCTTGGATAAGTGGCATAGATAATGGATGGATGAATGGATGGATGGATGGCTTGACAGGGTGCACAGAGATTGACTGTGAAGACAAACGGGACTACTATTTAGTTTCCACGATAGCTGATAACTATCATGGAATTCATGGAGAATATATTTACATTCAGCCTAAAAATACAAAGATATGATTTTTGGTCCATATCGCCCAGCACACATACTGTACATGTCCTATCATACTGACGCATGGTGACGGTAAAAAAAAAATTACTACAGCACAACTAAACCAATCCTGTGATAATAGTGTGTTAACAGTAAAACACAACACAGTAGATTTTCCAAAATGTTGTGCATATATTAGATGACATCAATTTTAAAACTGTAACAGTGTTGCAAAAATTAAAAACATCCTCTTTTCCCCCCCCCCACAATATAGTGCAGGCCTGTGCTGGATACAGATTATATGAAATCAGAAGCTTTTAGTTGAGCTCCATTTCTAATGAACAAAGTAGTCTGTAAGATTGTAAACTGGGTCACTGTTAGGATCAGAATCACTATCAGCCCTTCCTTTTGAACTGGAGCACGATAGTAAAAGAGGAAATGATGTTCTCATACTCTACAATGTTCTCAAATTAATAATACCAATTTGAGGGTTGTCACCTTCCATTACCTGATCTCATGTTTATTCAACTGTGTGCAAAAGGTGAAATTAATCTTCCAGCCTGTTACAGAGAACAATAGTTCTACCATGCTTGTTTGATCATGGAATAGAATTGAGAAGAACAATGATTATTGATTTTAGGTACTTGGTATTTGACTAGAACAAATGACTACGCAAAGATTCAGACACAGTTAAACGTCTCCCACTTAATCAACGACTGTGTAAAAAGGTGCATTTATCTAGTCAGTACAGCACTGACACAGTCTAGGAAAAAACAAGTCATTAATTTTTCATGGCTCTACAGTAACAGGTGACATATTCATTACATTTTGGAAACATTCTCTCAATCATCTTTTTTTGGCTGGATTTAAAATAGTCTTTACAGAATTGCAAAGGTTTCATTTGAGATTTTTTCTTGATGTACAGGACCAACTCACAGTTCAACTTGTTTGAGTGCATGTTTTTTTGCTCATGACAATCCTAGAATTTAAAACACGTCTCAACCAGGTCTCGAAGTGTTTTGCAAATGTCATGAAAATTGTAATAATGATCGTAAGCTTAATAGCTGAAGATCAAATTGTGTTCTCATACGATTTTAGCAAATTATGGTTATACGTATTTCCCTGTTATTGCATAACTGATTTTGCTCATGTGTGCTATTTCACAGTGACTTGCTTTAGTATCTGCAGAAAATTATTATTTGTCCAAAAAAGTTTGAGAAATTTGCAGTGCATTTGTTCAATTTTGGGAAATATTTCTCTTTTTTTATTGGGCTTTAGGAGCGCCATGTCTGCAACCTTTGACCACAGCTAATGCCCATACCAAAGACCAGGACGCTGATCACAGCAAATTGAATAAAGAGGGGGAGCACGGGAAACCCAGAGTTCCATCAGATGCCCAATCCAACGTCTTTGTTCTGAGGAAGATGGTGGAAGAAGTCTTCACTGTACTTTACAGTATGGACAAAAATTATTTTGCAAGAATATTTGTATCTAATTCCAGAGGAAAAGATTAATTTATCCTAATGATTACAATCTCTAGCTTCTCTCTCATAAATGTTCTTCTCAGTTTTGATTTTTTTTTGTTGTTGTTTTTTTTTTTTTACAAGCTATTGTATATAGCAAAAGATTCATGCTGCATTACACAATTTATAGGTGAGGCTGTGGGGAAAAGCAGCCTGGTCCCTGTGCCTTATGAGTGGATCCAGAAGGATCCCAGCTGTGTGGTGGCCCATGGTTTGCCTGAAGGTGTCACTCTGAAGAAGCCTTCCGAGTATGACATGAAGACGCTGATGAAGATCCTGGAACAGAGCCACCGCATCCAGTTCACAGTGAAAAGGTGGGTCTGCTTTCTAAACAACAGGATGTTATTTTGGGTACAATGGAGTTGGAAGGTTTCTACGAATAGTAAATGGACTGTATTTTCGGTAGCACTTGGCGACCACTCCAATGTGCTTTACAATGTTTTGCCTCACCTTCACCCATTCATGCACACATTCATACACTGACAGCTGAGGTAACCATGCAAGGCCCACTTGCTTTGCCACAAGAGCAATTTGAGGTTTGGGTCTTGCTCAGGGATCTTCGACATGGAGGAGTCATGCCGCCCTGAAATCAGCTGCGTCACACCTGATTACTCCAAAAAATGACCAAAACTCTGTAGCCACAGCACCAGCAATGTACACCTTTAATGTTCATAAGAAAAAAAACACATTTTTGGATGGATTAAAAAAAGTGATGCAATGACTCTAAACTTCTTAATCTCTCTACTGTGAAAGTACCTGATCTGGAAACTCACGGTATTCTGTGGGGGAAGCTCAGCTGTTGTTTTCCAGCTGTGCTTAAGTTTTTTAACACACAAACATGCTCACAGTTAGTACGCAAAAGTGGAAATGTTGACCTGCTGTGGAGCAACTTTTTTTTAATTAGGTGATTACGAAAGACATCAGGAAGTCACTCTATGACTCTGTTCACATCTGTTTAATAAAACAGAGACCGTTATATGGACGAGCTCTAAAATGCAACAATGTGTGATGTTCTGTTTTGGCTCAGACTTTGGAAATTGAACTTCAGTTGTAAGCACATATGGAGCTGTTCCCCACACTCTTTCTCCCAGTGTTAGCCAGACATTTCCCAGGACTGTCTGGGAAATCTATTCTTAGGCTTTCAGGCTGGTTTGTATAATAATATGAACATAGATTGGTTCATTCCCCAGATACTGACATAGATTCTAAAACTAAATCCTTACAGCTCGCTTAACAAAGTGTTTTTAGCAATAGTAAATAAGTGTTTCGATATTATAAATACAATAATAGATAAATGTATTGTAGTTTTGCCCTCCCCTGCAATTACTTTCTTATGTGAACTTATCCTGTAATCCTCTGATCATGTGTAGTTTGTAGAAACAGTTTTTGATCAGATCATCTTTTAAGTTTCGACAGCATTTAAGCCTTGCCAGGCCTATAACCATAAATTTATCTCCAGCTGGTCAGGATCATCAGAATGTCCTGCCAGACTGAGCACATTTTTTTGTTGTTGTTTTTTAATTGATGCAAGGTGAACGCCTCATTTAGGCTTAATTGGATTACCTTCAGTCAGCTGCCAAGAAAACACAGAACATCCTTCTCCTGTACAGTCATAAAACAACTGTAGGGTATTTACTTAACTGGTGTTCAACTGATGTAAAGCCAGTTGAAAGTATTTGTTGTGAAAGTTAAAACAGTTCCTGTTCGTGAAGCAAATCATATTTTGAGCCAACGGATGCTTGGCAAGTGATACATTTGGCAATCAAACAGCTTGATGTACACTCCTGGTGTGCATAAAATATTTTATGATCAAATATTCTAGCTATGACTCTGTCAAATATGTTGCCAGTATTTGTCTCTTTTATTTTGATTTTGTCTTTGTGTACAGGCCAGTAGAAGATTTGTCACGGGAAGCCAAGTCCAGCACGGACATCAATCTTAACTCTTCCACCACAGTCATGACACCTAGCAGCCATTGCCCAGGGAAGACTGCCGCTCAGGTAGTCACGTCATCCAGTCCCGCCACTTCCAGCAACTCTGTTCTGTCAAACTTCCTGTACGGCATGCCCATGTCCTCCAAACCTCACCCAGATGGCAAGCTGGACCTCAAACCCACGTCCCTCCTCAACTTAGGCAAGGACAGAATGGGCAACTGGACAGCTGGACTAGACAAGTCCACACCTGTCAAAGACTGTGTAAATAATGGTAAGGTGGGAATGTGTTAGTTTTAGGAGGGTGTGTGTCAAGTTACAAATTGTAGATCATGAGTGTTGTAGCAGCCGGCTGAATGTAT
Organism: Brotula barbata; assembly: GCA_900303265.1. Taxonomy (NCBI): domain Eukaryota; kingdom Metazoa; phylum Chordata; class Actinopteri; order Ophidiiformes; family Ophidiidae; genus Brotula; species Brotula barbata. The sequence continues at coordinate 29,157 of OMNV01009226.1, read as the reverse complement.
TAAAGAGTTTTTAATTAAATCTAGGTATTGTAAGCAGTAAAATAGTCTCTTGGGCAACGTTGGTCCCATAAATGAGCACCCATAAATATAGGTAACATCCTTAATCTGTAAGTGACTTTTAAAGTGATGTGCTGATCGTACAAAACTTGAAATACCAAACTAGGTCACTACCTTTTTTTTGATGCATTGGAGCATTTTGGAGATATTTGGCATTCACTCACTATCTCCTTAAAATGGACTCTCATGTTCCATACCCTTATTGACCTGGTTTGGATGTAAATTATCCGAAAATCTTGAAAGTTTTGTGTAATCTCCAGAGTATCGCTTCAAGTTTCCATCCAGTATGTCTCACTCTCACTGCACATTACTTTGTCATGTTCCTCTATTAATTATTACCAGCAGGCGCTTTTGGAGAGTTCATGGTTGGATGAATTCTCTGATTTATGCCTGAAATTCTAGCCTAGAAGTCATAACTCTGAAAAGCATCAAATTCAATCCATTGTTCTGGTTAGGGATGGACACCGTTGGGCTTTAAGGCATTTTGAGGTCATTATATTGTGTTTGTTCCCTTTTTTTGTCAGTGAAATATTAATAATTTAAGTAGATTATAAACACTCCCAAGATTGACTTAACTACGGTCATTAAATTGTGTGGACCCTATTATGTTGTCATTATTTATATTATTATGGTTTTACTCACGTTTACTTTTTTTTTGTTTTTTTTAGAGGATACAACAAGACTACCTGGTGAGCTGGGCCAGAGTCCTCCTGGTATACACATTTCCAAGAGGCTGCTTTTTTCCATAGTACATGAGAAATCAGGTATGCAATTGTGCCTGGAGATGATAGGATTTTAAAAGGATAAAGCAGCCATAAAATCCCAACAGACCAAGCAAGAATGATCTTCAAATCTTTAGTTATGGTATATTGGGCTGTCTGGTTTAAGTTATGTGGGAGAAGATCATCCACAAATGTTTGCTAGCTTCTTGAGCCCCCATGTTCTGAGCATTTCCCTCAATTGTTTTCCTCCCCAGCTTTACAGACAAGTAGCTATAGCTGTAGTGATCCTTCGATCATAGAAAGAGCACGACTCACATGAGCTTGAGTTGACTGTGTAATTGGGACCGCTTTAGTCCAAATGTCCGAAAATATCTCATTCAGATTATTAAAAATGTATCAAGTCCAGTCCATGCCTCTGGAGTTGCCTGGCTCGTCTAGTGTTCAGGTTTCACTAGTGGTGGTGATAGTCAATAAGAACTATAACCCATTTCCACTTCCTACTGAAAATAAATAAATAAATATAATAGTGATAATAAACTACATATACATATATGCATAAATGAGCTTATCTCAAAATTAATTGCACATTTTTATATGCTTCAAATGCCTCATCAACTCTGCGTACAAACTAATTTGATCTTATTCTGTGCAAGGGGTAATTTGCAATATTATTTGACAGTTAGTTTGACAGTCCATGCAATAAGATGTGTGCAGCACATATTGAGTTGTACAGGATAGCCTAGAGCTCCCTGCTAGAGAGGACCTGGCACAAGGAAAAAGAATTTTAGATTCCCAGACTGAATCATGGATAGCTACAGAGGTTCCTCTGTTTGGGGTAAACTCCGCCCCTTTACATAAGTCACCTTACTGGTGTAGTCCCAGGATAAGTCAGATGTCTGAATACAGACGAGTGCAATTTTGTTATTCAATCTGATTTATGTGCACATATCTCAACTCTGAATCGAGTCCAACATGTCCAGGGTCATACATCGCCAATGCTTTTGGCTAAACCACTGCTAAACTATACTAACCCCTCAACATTAAAGGATAAGCTCTTAAGATGTCAAGGGTAATCCTATAATAAGATTGCAGACATTCCCCATGTTGACATTGAGTAGATGGGGATGGAGAAGATTAATTCAGGATTTTTAGCACTACAGCGAAATAAAGCTCATTTGAATGTTAAATCTTAAGCACATTATGATTGAAGTGAGACTGTGTTTCATAGTTCAGAAAGTACTGAAAAGAATTGTTCCTTACACACTTTTCCTCGCAGAAAAATGGGACTCTTTCATTCGAGAAACTGAAGACATCAACACATTGCGAGAATGCGTTCAGATCTTGTTCAACAGCAGATATGGTGAGAAGGCCACGCTCAACATTTTGGTTTAGTCCAGTGTCAGTGTCACATGAGGTCATTGAACAATGCTGACTATGTATGTGTGGAAGTAGGTGGATTTGGGTCAGTGCTTTGCTCAGATAAGCTTTTTCTTCATGATTCTTATTTGTAACCACTATTGCAAAACTTTTAATCCTGACAATACAAATATCTTAAGACAACCGTGACCAGAAGCAAAGTACAGCTGATTGTAAGTTCACTTCCTAAAATATTTGTATTTTCTTGCTTTTTAGTTAGAGGATTCCAAGATGCACTTTTTGGGGCCATGTATACACAAATATTTTTCAGCAATCCAGCCATGTGATACAGCAGATATATTGTGCATTACTGTCCAAAATATTTTGTTCAGATTTGGGAAAAACATCTCTGTCTTTAGATGTGTTTCCAGTAATACTTTTATCCATAGCAATTCCCATCACACACATCTCTTATCCAGATGGATTATCCCCATTTATACAAACCCCTTCACACCAGCTATATACCCGACTGAGACCACTTTACTCTTATGTAACACTAAATTTACAAATAGCACCATAACGTTACATACCATCATGTTTTTCATGTCCTACTGGTTTATTTTTCTCTGTAGCTGAAGCCTTGGGTCTGGATCACATGGTGCCTGTGCCCTACCGCAAGATAGCCTGTGACCCGGGGGCCGTGGAGATCATTGGCATCCCTGACCAGATCCCTTTCAAACGGCCTTGCACCTACGGAGTTCCCAAACTCAAACGCATCCTAGATGAACGCCACGGAATCCGTTTTATTGTCAAAAGGTAACTGTAGTGGAGAATATAGCTTGAATTTGAAATTATTTATGTATTTACAAACGTTGTAAGCATACTTCCTTCACTGCCCACGTGTTCACTTGTTACCTGCATATGTCTTTGCCGTGCAGCATTAGCAATAAAACATGAATACAAGTAGTATGAGGCTTTGAATAATTTAGATAAGAATCATTTTAGTCTAATCAATACTTTCTGACTATAGTGGTGGTTTCTCTGCAGACACCACTTCATTTCATGGGTTGCAATCATGCCTAGGAACAAATAAGAAGCACTTCTGCACGTAATGAATCTGCCACATTTAACCAATCACATTATTTAAATGCCCGTTCCAAAAAACACCAATAGAGAAATCAGACGGAGGTTACCACCTCCTTACCAGCCTCTGCCATAGTGTGAAGCTCAGTTCCACTGAACTGCAGATCAGCATTTCCTCTGAAACTTGATTTTGATTAGACTGGAACTTTCAACCAAGCCCGTACCATCTGTCAGGCAAACATCTCCGTTTCCTTCCACACATTATGCCCCGCTGACTGGTAAACCGTTTCCTTTCATGTCCCAAATGACTTTCCCGTGCCAGCATATTGCAGTAACGTCTGCTCTTCCCTCCATTTATTGAAACTAAATGAGGCACCAAGCCTTGTTTGAAACTTCACATCTTTTAACAAGCGGCCCATTAGGCTTAATACAATTAGGAAAGATTGAAAATGTGATTAATCCAGAGTTACATCACATTCCCATTGTCATTGAGAAATGGTCTAGATGCAGGTCCCACTGGGCTTTTTTGCAGTGTTCTTTGCTGATGTAACAATATAATCATTTTGACACTATTAAATATGACTGTTGCTGCATGCACCACATTAATGTATTGTTGATGGTGTAATTCAAATACAGGCACTGTGGTGGGTCCATGGTGACATGTTTGTTTGAGTTATAACTGCAGCCATACCATTAATTGCGCTCAGATGGTTTCAAATCTAACAGCCCTGTGTGTTTACTTGTCTTAATCCAGTTTCAAATATAAACGTAAAGATTAGTCACTTACCGTCTTGAAAGACATACTGACTCAAAGGTTTCAGTCAAAACCCAAATGAATGAATGAATTAGTAATATATCCCTTTTGAAATAATACATTTGTCCATCGGTGTGTTATATATAAAGAGTCAATGATGGAAACCAATGATTTGTTCATAGAGCAGCAAATGTGGTTAAGTTGCTGTTAATGTGTCCCTCCACATGTACAGTGAACTAAAACAGTTTGACTCATTGACTAATGATCTATTTTCCTTTCTATCTTTCTGTCTAGAATGTTTGATGAAAGGATTTTCACTGGTAAGACTAAGATTTTTCATAATATGCTGTCAATGACTTGGAAATTAGAATCGATCTGTCATTCAAATCCACTGTAAATGTATTGCAGGAAAGATTCAATTGATAAAAAAAAACAACATTATTTTCCAAACTTTTTTCCTTGTATTGATTATTTTCCTCATGACAACCAGAGGTTATTGTCTCCCCTGTAAACAACAATGTTTCACTGATCTGTGTTGCAGAAACACTAGCTCCTTTTAGTTACTATATGAAATATGTGCCTAAAGATTCATGCCATATGTAGTTTGTGTAACAGAAGTGAGTGCAGAAAACTTGACTTATCAGTAATGAGTAAAACTCACGCTCGTTAGTTTGGCACAGGGCCAATCTCACAAAGAGTGAAGCCTGTATTGTCACAAAATGAAACAAAAAACGTTCTGCTTCTTTTAAATATTTTAGTAATTCTTTGTGTTTTGTTTGGAACATATCCAAACATTTTGGCCAAATATTTCTCTGTAGGTGGCTAGCAAAAAATCCTTCCATCCTTTATAGATATTTCCACCCCACAGATGTGATTTGCCCATGGCATGTGCTGTTTGTTTATCCTCTGTCTCTTTCTGAAGCTGCTGGCAAGTTTGCACGGGAGGAGAGCAAGCATGACCTGGGCTCCATGCCTGAAGACAGCTTTCCTGACAATCTGAGCATCCCGCCCACCACGGTCGAGCTGGTCAGCAATCCTCACAGCAGCAGGTCAGAGTACATGCCGCCTGGAAATGTGCTCTTCTCCAGGGAGTTTTGTTTAGAACACTGAAAAATGAGCTCAAGGTTTGCTGCCAAATGGTATTGCATTTCTCACCAGTGTTACTCGGAGAAGGTATTGAATCAAATGACAGTTTAAATGTACTGCTTTTAAAGGATTTTACATTTCCATTACACCACTTTTGGTTTGCAATGACAGCTCTGAATTCATGCTTAGCTTTGGCAATATTTAAAGAGATGTTGTATTGATATCGGTCTCTTGTGATTTCACCTGCACATTGTCTGTTATGCATGGCTGTGAGGGAAATCAGAGCTTTGCTTTTCATGTTGTTTGTGAGTATGTAACAGCAGCATAACAATCCAGCAACTTAAGACAGAATTTAGATGGAAACAGAAACGTCAACACGTAGCTCACAACATGTCATCATGTTGTAAAGTGACAATGCACCATGTACAAGCAGGTACAGAGAACAAATGAATAAAGGTTTTAGGACCTCATTTTAATACCAAATACCTTGATTATAAATCAAAATAATCATAAGTATTTGATTATGAAAATAATTGATAGTGACAGCCAGGCATAAATGTAAATGGTACACCTTGGACAGGTTGCCAGTCTATCGGAGGGCACACATAGAGACAGAGAGAAACTGCCATTCACACCTATGGGCAATTTCAATACGCCAATTCACCTAAGCTGCATGTCTCTTGAGGCAGGAGCCACCACATTAAGCAAATGCACATTTTATCGTAGCCCTTGTTGGTGACTCTGTGTTTCATCCACAGATCAACAAGCACTTGTGTGAGTCCCTTGGTTGATTGTGAAGCAGGTATGTAGGGTGGGGGGGCCTAATGTTTCGCGTTGTACTGTTTTAATGTCCGATGTAACATGAGATTTGAGCCCTGAGTATTAGTTTAAAGTTTTATTATAATGTTTAATAGTCCTTGGAAATCACAAAAGAAAATTTCCCATAACCTGTTTTGCAGTCCAGTGTGTTGAAACGCATTCTATCACCCACTTTAAACAGTTTAATACACCCATAAAATCCATTGCCACACACTGATGGGAACTCTTCTAGAATGAACTGTTCAATCCCCTCAGGTCCTTCAGGAGATTGCATTCCTTTGAAAAGGATTAAAACAGAGCCTCCAGATGGGGAAATCATTCAAGTTACAGTGCCAGGTAAGTGAGTGCTGTGAACATACTTTAGTTAAATGCACACTTGAAGAAGACTTTTTTAAAAGGAAATAGTACTGTGGAACTGGACAAATATACGCTTTGGAAGCAACTCGAACAATATGTGGCTTTTCTACATTCCGTTCATCTTCTCTTAATGATTATTCTGGTCTTTCCTATAAAATGTCTGCCTGCTCTAAAATCTTGATCTATCTGTGGAGTACCCATTCTCTTCTCTTTTTTTGAGCATTCGTGACATGACTGCAAGTTCCCCTACCACCCCACCTGCTTTCTCCCCCTACCCCACATGTACTGCAATGCAAAACAGTTTATAGAGAGCTTGTCGAAACACTCAAAAATGTGTCTGTGCCTCTAGATGCGAGTACGAGCACGAATGCGGAGGAGCCCGGCGAGTCTGTGGGCTGCAGCGAGCCCGCCGTGGCTGCGGCGTGTCCAGCCACGGCCTCGCCCTCCACTCCCCATCACCCCTTGGAGAAGCATGCAGGTAACCTCAGCCGTGTCCGCTCCCACCTCCTTTTCATTCACCTCCTTCTCACTGCAGCTCCTGGACTACCAGCCCCCCACCACAGTATTATGGCTCACCAGGTGCCACGCAGTGCTCACCACCACCAACTCACACTCTGACCAGTTTTTAGTGTGCTGAAAAAGCTACCACACGTATGAAATCAATTTTCTTCAATACTTTTCCTTCTACTCTCCCAATATTCCCCAATGTCCAATCCTCCACCACCACTATCACCAAATCTTTAGCCACAGCACTACCCCACTCAGACCTGCTCTTCTCTCCTCCCTGTTTTGCAAAACAATTCTTCATCTGTAAAGGGTACCATGCATCAGCTGCCACCGTTTGATTGACTATGTAGCTTGAGGTACTCTATTATTCACCTCCATCATTTTGTCACTGCAAACTGAAAGTTTTGTTTGTGCTAATAAGGCAGACTGATTCACGGTGCACATTTCCAGACTGTGAGACTACATTATCCTCTCATCCTGCTGCCCAGAACTGATTAGAATTAATTACACTATTAGAGTGACCAAACCGCTCCTCTAAAATCCTGGCAAGACCCCCGATTCCTTGCTCCATCTGCTACAGGAAGAGTCAGTAGACTGAAACCGCCCCTTCCATTAAAACATAGGTAACTAGAGTAAGGTGATCAAGAACGTTTCTGAGTAGACTACATTCTCTTTTGAAGCTCCAGCGGCCTCATTTATCAAATAAGCACCGATACATTTTCATTCCTTAAACTGTCATCTTCCAAAAAAAACAAGCAAAACCATACAGGCATCCAAGGAAGACCAGTAACATTGCACACTCTTTAGCTCTTTGGTTTATAGAGGATTCCTCCATGGAGCGATGCAGGTGTCACTTCTGAAAACAAATTTCTGTACTGTAATTGATGATGATTAAAGGTCAAATCTCTCATCATTTATCATTTATCTCTCATCATGAAGAATTGCACACCGTTCCTCTGCAGGCAAAGGAACAGTTCCATTCTTCCTAAAAACATGCGGATTTTTTTTTTTACTTCATGACACTTAAGTGAACTGATAAATGAGTCAATTGTGTCTTTATTTTAAGATAGTGGTTTTTGCCATCAAGGGAAAAGAGAATGAATAGTTTACTCAAAGTGGTCTTGGGCTTAATATCATGAGTTTTCACAAGGATTTTTGTTTCATTTTGTTGTTTTATTTGTGTTTGAAGTTTTCTTTTCTTTCACTAATGACCACTAAAGGAAACAAATGAAGGTATGTGCCGCAGTTGTCATAGTTTTGCATTTTTCTTTACTGTTTCCTTACTTCTTTAATACATTATTTATCTCTTGACATCTTGCTGTAAAATGTGCAGAAATTTATTTATAGAAATGAATTTCCATCACTCCTAAGAAACACCATATATTTCCCTTTATTAACTTCACAGTATATAATAAGTATGTAATTTAACATTACTATTGATGCAAGTTTACTCAGACTTTTAAAATAAAATTCCATGGCAATTTATTGAAATGTGAGAAATAATAACTTGTGCTCTGAATAACAGTTAAGAGTATACCCAGTGTCAAAACATATTTGTGCTGAAATTCTGCCGTGTAAGTGTCAACAGCAACAGCATCTTATCTTTACTGTGAGCTCCCGGCAGGGTTAATTGTTTTGTGGAAAGCTGTTTTGAATGAACATTTAAAATTAACCTAGTAATTCTGCACAAACAATAAATATCAGTCGGCCTGTGAGGAAATGTTGAAAGATGGAAGCCACTAAAGGCTGAGACAGAGACAGAGACAGACAGTCAGGAGCATATACTGTCCTACTTATCATTGAAATCGTTTCCAGCCAAATTTAAAAGCAACGTTTCATTTCATTTACAGAGGAAGACTTTGATGTGCGTCTAATTTTAGTGGAGGCATTTAACATAAAGACTCTTTTGTTCCCAGCACAACCTGTAATGCTGAAATTAAGCTTAGTTTAAGTCTAGATGAACCATTCTCAAGATAATAGTGTGGCAGAGCGTCCAAATGAACAGAACATCACAGCGGAAAGCTATGCAATAAATGCTCAGTGGCTGTTTTGTCAAGAAAATGAAGCTGTCAGTGTTACTGTAAAATTGCTAAATTAAGCATAAAGTCAACAATTCACCTGAAAAGAATGTCATCTCATCATAATTCCATTTACCTGAACCACTGAACAGATTTTTTTGTACTGAGTTATACCATAAACATAACATTTAAAAGCATTTTGTTTATCCTATTGGGTGTCTAGGTACTAACATTTTCTGAAATGAGATCTCACTGCTCTGCATTGCGTTGGATCATTTTTGAAAACTGCATCGTGTCTCATTTTCTGTACGTTCTTGCAGCTGAAGCCATGTCGCCCAACGCAGCTACCCAGGGAATGAGGAGATCCTCTGACGGTAAATTAACTTACAGACCATTGAGGGTGCCTTGTACAAATGGAATGGAATGCATTATAAAATCCTTTCTATTTATGATCTGGAGAGGCTCATATTTATGATATTCTACCTATAATGCTAAGCTTATGTATATATCCTTTATGCTCCCATGTAAAACTTGCATTAAGGTATGATCCTGGTATCCAGCTTCATTATCCGGATACTGAGGGTGCATGTTAATGCAAGCTTTAAATGATCACCGAATAGGAATGCTATCCATTCTAACAGACTACATAATGCATGTTATGAGATATTAAGAGCACATCTCTCACAAGTAGCTTGGTGTAAATGCAACGTTTACTGCAAGGATAAAAGCAGCCCAGATCTGACATGTCTTCGTCCAGACAATGGTGGATCATTTCTATTTTAAAAGAAAAATCACAATGACAATTTAGAAGCAAGCTTAACAAGTGTAGTGTGATTACCTAGTTATTGGAAGGTCAAAGGTTTGATCCTCCTTCATGTTTAAGGGTCCCTGAACCCATAATTACTCCCAACATTGACACCACTTTTGTTTGTCTGAGGATGTGGGTTGCAAGACGCTTTTGATAGAAGCATCTGCTAAACATAAGAGACTAAAATAAAATAACTTGCCTCATCACTACCACGTGTGCGCTGTTTAAAATATAGCGCAGATTTCATACCACTGAAATTTACCATCAGATTGAGACGAGTCCTAATTTTTGCATGATATGCATGAGGACATACTTTTGTAAATCCCCTTTCCATGCAGATGCTAAGAAAGCGTGCATTGTAGTAGCGGTAATACCAGCTGGGTGCAATGCGGACACGCAGTGTTACACAGATGTTAGTAAACCAGATATTTGTTGCATTTACTCAAGGTACTACACAAATAATGAATCTGTGATTTCTGGTCACATCTTCCTCATGAGACTTTTTTTCATGGCTGCCTGTGCTGCTTTCCTGTGTAGTGTAGCACCAAAGATTGATGAACTGTCAGCATTATAAGCGAAAGAAAAGAAAAAAGAAGTAGTAATGTTAAACAAGTAAAACAAAAGAGCACAGATGGCCAAGAGGGATAATCCCTCCTCTCTTATTATGATCACTGCAACGTCTGTTCTTGCTTTACGGATTTGTGTCTTCTCATTTGTTTTCGACAGGAAGTTTAGTGGAAGACATCGGTGAAATGATTCTTCAGCTTCGGAGACAAGTGGAAAGCCTGTTCAGTATTAAGTACGGTAAGATGTCAGCGGATGTCGAGCTCAACCGTCACAAACACGCGGCCAGGAAGATAGGTTTGGCCTAAAAATTATCCCTTAAATATCCTCCATACGTGTGTAGGGAGGATTCACCTCTACATAGAAAGAGAATAACTGAACTTTCAAAGTGTATGTTTACAAGTATTGTAACATTCAAGTATGGAAATGTATCCCATGAGTGCAGAGTGAAGCGCACATAGCTGCATGGTTTGCTGACGCCACAAACCCAATACAGAAAACATCGGCCCCAAATCATAAATGGACTAGCATTAATAAAAGTCATGATTTTCAACAGTAAGTTTCAGTTTGAGTAGAACATTTTACTACTTGACTAAATGTCCTTTTTCCACAATACATCTCTGATCTGTGTGTGCGTTATGAAACCTCCAGAACCATCCGATCATCTGGAACAGGTTTACTCACTGTCCCTCGGGTCCCGCACACTGCACGGTGAAACAGCTTTTTGGGTCTGCGCTCCACAACTCTGGGATAAACTTCCAGAAAATTAGAGGCCTGCTCTCGGCATGTTTGAATCAAAATCAAACTCTTTTGTTTGTTGCAGGACTTTTTAAAATCATCTACTATTTATTCCTGCAATGTGACCTCTTACTCTTTGATGATGTACCTACAGTGAACACAGACAAAATGGACAATCTGAGGGAATTTAATACAGGAGGGGGTGGAAAACGTTCAAATAAAATTGGGCACTGATATATGGGTTAATTATAAGGGATAAATCTTAGACTCAAAAATTCTTTGAAGTTTCTAAAATAAAATTCGAAAATGATGAGGAAAATTCCCCAAGATACTTAACTGTTAAACATGTACTTTATTGTTATAGAAATAGGTTCTCACTTCCAAATTTTGCAAAATTCTTAAATGAAAAAGAAAAAGATGCTAAAAGTCTGCAGTACATGATAAATGCTGGTCATATAGGCTTTCTATACATAATTAAGGAAAATTACCAAGATACTTACATTTTGAAGAATAATAAACTTATCCCCAAGATCACGTCAATGTTGAAAAGATAAATTTGAGTAAAAATTTGTAAGATGTGCAACAGAATTTTTTTAGATCAATTTTTGACACTATCCTTTAAACTGTCTTTCTTTTATTTATTTTATTTTATCCGTATTTTTAGTATAAATAAACTTGCCTTTCCGCTTGCATTTTCTTCCTCTAGCTGAGGCTCTGGGTTTACCTGAACCATCCAAGGTTCCCTACTCCAAGTTCCAGATGTACCCAGAGGATCTGTATGTCAGCGGACTGCCGGAGGGAATGGCACTCCGGAGGCCCAACTGTTTTGGAGCTTCCAAACTGCGCAAGATCTTGGCTGTGAGCAGTCAGATCCAGTTTGTCATCAAAAGGTGAGAGAAAGTGAAAAAGAGAACAGTGATAATAGCATTTAAAAGTGTTGATGATTAGAAGATATATGTATGTGGTGTGAATAATCTAAGACTCTTTGTTTTCCTCTAGGCCAGAGCTGCTAAGTGAGCAACTAAAACAAGAGATACCTTCCATCCCTGCCTGTGACTCAGGTACACCTGCTCTGTATGATGCTTTTCCTACACATGTTAAACAGATGTGGCCTTTGTATTGTCATTGAAATGCAACTGATGTAGCACAGGCAACAGATGTACACTATGGACCGATCAGGCTCACTCAGTGGAGCAGCCAAAAGATAAACAAGGACACAACAGACCGATAGGGCCTAGGTGGCCAATGTGTATTAATAATGCAATAGAAAAAGAATACATAAATACATTTACCTAATCAATGTGCATAAATGAGTGGAAATTAAACACCGATATTGGTGTATCAAACTGGAGGGCGCCTCAGCTAAAACTGTGTGGTTCATTCATTTAGTGAACCAGGAGGCTGTAGGGATCGCCTAGAAAAACAAAAAGCTTTAACACCCTCTGTTGTTATGGATCGTTCAAAACATTGTTAGGTTTGGGTCATAACTCAGAATGGCGTTGTTTGGTGGAATCTATCCATTTGCATTCATTCATGCTACATAATTCTGATTAGGTGGACATTCTCATGACTGGGAAGGAGTGCCAGATTATCTAATCTGACAGGGTCCAGGGGTGATGCAGCAAATACTAGTACAGGTGTAAAATTCCAAACCATCACTTTGTCCATCAGCAAATTTTGCTGTTTCAGAAAGGTCAAAGCCTTCTTTAAAGGCTACATGACACTTGGGAATCAGCATCTTCTGCTGTCTCCAGGAGAGATAGAGGAGATTATCAAAATTGATGTAATCTCTGTGCGTTTAATACAAAGTTCTATCTATGCTGTGTTTACTTTGGCTTGGCACAAAGACTGAAAACTGCTCATGTTTTCATTACACACTCAGTCAATACGTTTGAATCTATTATACTCGATCATGTACTTTGTACATCCTCTTTGTCATCTTTTGCTACGTCTCTCTCTCTCGCTCTCCCTGTTACAGACCAAGATTATGTGAATTAAAATTGACATACTCAAGCTATAAATATTTTAATCAGAGTAAGCCACTCTTAACATTCTATGATTATACAACATGTCAGGTACACTCAGTAAAGTTGAAGTTGATTCCATCCATAGTTTTGCGGAATATTTCATTCCAACAGCACAGACAAAAACCTAATAGTGCACTGTTTAAGTTAGTGTTTTACTCCTGATATGAGAACAAAAATCTGACCCAAGTGACCGAAGTATTTAAATGTATGAAAATGCACCAGTATTATGTTGTGCTTTCGATTCATATTTTGTTAATGGACTGTAGCTGAAGTAAAACACATGAAAAATCTTTTTCATTTATAGATACAACATCTCAGTAGAATTTACCACTTATCTATTTTGCAAAGGTAGGAAGTTATCGAATGATACACTCTTTCTTGGACAGTAAAAAAGCTTTAGGATGAAAATTCCCCCATCTGGAAGCCCCTAATGCAGGTTGTAGATGCTGTTTGCACTGCGTGCTGGAAATTCTGAGGTAAAATCCAGTTCAAGTGCTATTTTTGATGCAGCTATTCTAAAACGTCCTTTCAGGGATTTCCTGCAGATATGGCCGCTTTTTTATTGTGACAGATGGAACAAAGAATAATTTTAACGCCTCTTGCATTCAGCCGTAAATCTTCAAACACGACAAAAACAAAAGTTTAACCTTTTCAATGCTTTTCCAAAGAGCTGGACGCCAAGGACGCAGTAACAGTAGCAGAGGATACCGCAGCTATATCCAAGAGGCCTGCATTCTCAGGTACATCTCCACTTCAGCGTTTAATGTGCCGATGTCTGTAGTGTTCATCATCCTGACTGCTTTAAGGATAGCTGACTGCTGTTTAAACTCTATAAAGAAATGGCTTATGGGAATATAGCTGAATTCTCGATCACCCTCTCTCTCCTGCTTCCAGATTCGTTGGAGCCCAAACTGTCCAGGATTGACCTGGCCAACACGTTGCGAGAGCAGGTCCAAGATCTGTTTAACAGGAAGTATGGGGAGGCATTGGGCATCAAGTATCCCGTCCAAGTGCCTTACAAAAGGATCAAGAGCAACCCAGGCTCAGTCATCATCGAGGGCCTCCCCCCTGGCATCCCCTTCAGGAAGCCCTGCACCTTTGGCTCGCAGAACCTGGAGCGGATCCTGGCAGTGGCCGATAAAATCAGCTTCACCATCACCAGGTGAGATTGCCGTCACATGACTCATCTCAGAGAGGTGTCCTCCGTAATGATTTACTCGTGGTTTGGATCTATCAAGCGTTAGCCTGCATATTAGGTACAAATGTCACGTCTAATTGATGCCCAACAAAAGTCTGAATGGTTCTATAAAAGAAGTCACCCACATCGGGAATGACTCTTAGAAGTCTTGTAAATACAAGAATATTCAACTATAAAGTCTGATCCACATCCAAACAACTGATTATGTAATTTTCCTTCTTTTTAGACCTTTAGATTGTCTTTATGTATTATTGGTGCTTTGTTTTTAATCTTATCCCTACAATATTTTTAAGTTCTTATCTTCATGTCCTAGTCTATTTCCCACCGTAAACAATACACTGATATCTTGCAATTCTCACTATGCAACCGAAAGAAGCAGAAATCTTATAAGCAGTAATTTAATTGAATTGCATAACGGAGGAGTGCGCAGTGTGTGTGTGTGTGTGTGTTCACAAGGAAAAAACGAGGACAGGCACAATTAGAACACTTAATCATTTTTATTTCAAAATCATAATTTGCATTTGCATTTTTGAAACAGCCATTAAACTGTAATTTTAATGATCAACCACTTAGTTTTAGCCAAGAGCTGATTTCACCAGTTCAAGACAACAGCCGGTCTGATTTATGTAAATGCCCCGTGGTGTTTGGACAATCTATAGTCTGACTGCAAATTTTACACACGAGTCAATACATTTGAAATCACATAATCTAACTCTGTGAGATTACGCCCGGAGCTGCACATAAGCAACATGCAGCCACACACATGTGCAACAAAATGGAAAATGTGTGAGTCAGCACTCTTGAAATAGACAGAAATACACCCGCATGGATCTACTGGTTGTCATTTCACTACCAGATACGATCTGATGAGGCCTGCTCATAATAATCTACTACTCCATATTAAGGTACTGCGTAGTTACTAAACCAAAGGCTGAACAGTGCCCACTGGCTGCAGAGTATTTTTCATGAAATATTGTTTGACATGTTATTGAATAATAAGATACAAGGCAAAGTTTGGACAGAAAAGGATTGAGTGTATAGACAGAAAAGAGGCCCAGAGGCCCGCACCAGGATAATAGACCACAGTGAAAAAGAGGCTCTGCACACCTGAGCAAAGTAAAAAGTAAAGCGTGGAAGAAAATGAAATCCATCCATCCACGTAATGTTTCGGAATATGAAGATGCCTTAACTGTCGAGATGCACCTGTGAAGAGACAAAAAAGTCAACCAATTACTATGGAAGAAAACTGTTTAGGGAAACTGGCACTAGGAAGTAAGGCCTATTAGTGAAAGAGGAAATTTGGAAGGACTGCTACGAAATGCACGAGTTTAACCATTTATTTCCCTCAAAATAAAACGGCTCACATACTGGCACATCTGGCTGTTGCTAGAGAAAGAATCTGTTTGAATTCCCTCCCCCCCCCTGGTTTCATCATTTTTGCCTTTCATGTTAAGGTTGTTTTTTTTGGAGTTTTAGGCCGGGCATTGATTATTTAAGATAAGGTAAACTAATGTACATGGTAAAGGAAAAGGAGCCGCTCTAGAAGGTGGACAGATGTTAATACAAGGTTCTTTTGTTTGCAGACCTTTTCAAGGACTCATTCCAAAACCAGGTAGGAACAATGTTTCTTCTCACCTTTATCTTAATCAAACTATAATTTATCTATGAATATTGTTGTCACGTGTCATTAATATTCATAAATCCTCTTTGTCAGCACCCCGCCGTGTCACTTTACTCAAGAAGGCCTACGCTTCAATCAGCGGTGAGTAGCCAACGTTTGTTTTTGTTTGTTACTGCCGTACGCGCAGCACAAAGTGGATTTTCATTCCTCATCACAAACTCTCGTTGGACAGACGATGACGACATCAACCGAATGGGAGAGAAAGTCGTCCTTCGAGAGCAAGTGAAGGAACTCTTTAACAAGAAATATGGTTGGTATAAACGGTCATGCTAATAACTGTCATATCACTCCATTGTGGACTATGTAGCGTAATGGCCACTATGCCGTAAATGAATGGTAAATCATTCATCACTTTGATATACTCTTTTTTTTTTTTTTTCAAGTATTTCTTTGCTGTGTGATGCAGTTTTGAGTTTAATGATGAGTTTGGGGATGGATAAAATGAAATACTAACATCAGCCTTGAATGTTACTTCGGGGGGTACAGGATTTGATCATAAAGTTTGATGGACTGTAGTATCATTACCCTCCTGAGTGCTGTCATTTACCTTCCCTGCTTTACTTAAATGTACAAGAATGTGCCCAAGGCTGCATATCACCGAAGATATTAACAGACAGTAACAGTTAGTAAGAAACATTGACACCAGTCACATTGAGGTATAACGTTATGTGTTGACGAGCGTTACCGTTGCGTTTTCCGTTCAGGTGAGGCTCTGGGCTTAGACCGGCCCGTCGTGGTCCCGTACAAGCTGATCCGCGGCAGTCCGGAGTCTGTAGACGTCAGCGGCCTTCCGGACGAGATCCCCTTTAGAAACCCCAACACCTACGACACCGTCTGCTTGGAGAAAATCCTCCAGGCTGCCGACAAAATAAGTGTTAACATCAAGAGCCAGTTACAGTGAGTGTTGACCTTGAGACTCTTGGTTTGCTCTGTACGGAGGGAGGGAGTGGACGTTCATTCATTCACAGTGTCCATATGATCTTGATGTTCTCTGTCACGCAGGCCTTTTGCAGAAATCTGTGCCCAAGCTTGTAACACAGGTGAGTTCTGCTACATCTCCGTGCCGTTGTTTCGTCTCTCTCTTCGGCCCTCTTAAGACGTTTTTCTTTTGTGCCTGCAGAAGAAACAGAATCTTCCTCCAACCGACGAAAGCGCAAGAGAGTCCAGGAGAGCAGCCGAGTACCCACGTCCTCGGACCTGGGCATCTCCACCAATCAGATTCCAGTGATGGTGAGTCGGACGAATGGGTCAGGAACTGAAAGGAATAGATGATAGATCACCGTTTGATACAGTACATTCAGAGAGTATCTGTATTTCTCCATGCTCTCTGCTCGATGGAGTGTAGAACTCCAAATATGTAGCCTATATTTAGGTGCATTTGTTATTTGTTGCTTTCTTCAACTTTAATTATGTAATTTAGTAGCTTGTTTGTGGTCAAAGTGGCAAAACTTGAGATTTATGTTCATACAGAGAGGTCAAGCTGGGAGCAACTTCATGGAAACCATGCATTTACAGACGCATCTACATGTTGATTTAAACTGATGATGGAGTATCCGAGCCCAAACAAACATTTAAGTAGACAAATTTTAAGCATAAGAAGATTGGTAAACGAATCAGATTTTACTTCTAACACGCAAGTCTAAGTCAATCAAAACAAAGTAGGCGTTTCAGGATGAGGCCTTAAAGAGACATTACCTAAAACCCAGCCTGTGTTCGGTCAGTATGCACAGCAGGGGAGGGTAGACGTGGATCATTCCATTCCAGAGGTTTCACGATGGACCCTTAAACCTGTAGAATCTTTCCCCCGTTAAAGTGTGTTTGGAGGGTAGGTCATCAAAGTTTTTACTAATGAAGCCATTTCCTCCGTCGTCGTCGTCATCATCATGTTCTCGTCTTTATGTGTTCTCCGCCTGCAGCAGTGGCCCATGTACATGGTGGACTACAGCGGCGTGAACGTGCAGGTTCCTGGGAAAGTCAAATACTGAAGGACAAACGCTCCACTGCAGCAAAGGGACAGAACACAGAGAGATTTATTCCTCATCAGACTCCTAACACTTTTGTCTGACGGTGCACCGGCCGACCACAGGAGTGACGCTTTGACTTTTCGATGGAGGAGGAGCAGCAGAATGTATGAGGATCAAAAGGCCGGGACGGTTTGTCTCACCAGGAGCCGGCAGTCAGCAGCTGTTTGTTGTCTCCTAAAGCCGATCCCGACGGTAACATTGGTTTTTAAGAAATTTCTAAAACATTGTATTTGCCCTTGCATTTACAAAGCGTCCATCCACTGAGGTCACATTGGATCCAGCATTTGGTTGCAATGAGTAACTGACGAAATCCGTCTTTATAGCGACCCGCTTCCATAATATTCAGATATTTGTACTTTTTATTTATTATATTTATTGAATTATAACATGATGTGCAGGGATGTAAAATACATTATTCTGTTACACACACACACACATACACACACGGCTCCTGAAGGAACTGTCTGAACACTAACACACATTCTACGAGTGTAACATTAACTCCAGGTAATGCCAAAATCAAACCAAATGGCAGCGATGAAGTGTCTTAATTGGGCGTTGGGCCGAATGCGAACCGTAAGGACTTTAAAGGAGACACGTGAACCTAAACATTTGGCCTCCAGGGGGGAAAAAACCTCTGCTCCAAAGCAGGAAGAGCTGCCTGCAGCACTAAACTCTAAAAGACATTCAGTAAACATCCTCCTGGTTATGTTAGCACCTCATTAACATGTAAAATATCTCATTTAAAGGTCCTATATTATGCTCAATAATAGCAACGTAGTATCGTTCCATGTTGTGTGTAAATAGCTCGTGAAGTTTGTTCACAGAAAAGTCATCAAACCCTCCGCTTCCCTCCCCGTCCGTCTGTCTCTCGCGGTTCTCGGCGAACTGTTTGGGTGGGCGAGCGGTATGCAAATGAGCAACATTTGCACCATATTTCAACACTCACCATTCCCGCGTGTGTAGAACCACCGAGTGGGACAGAGCCGTCTCTAATAACCGACACCGCCGCAAATCTAGCGTTACACTGTAAACAGAAGGTCAGAACATTAGCCAGCAGTTAGCCGCTGCTCGTGCGTCAACGCAGTGTGTGTCTGTACACCTTTTATAGGCTATTTTCTCTTTCGTTATACATTTTGTACAATGTCTGTCTCTGACCTTTTACGATGTAAAATTTCACTATCATGTTATGAAAAAAAAAGAAAAAAAAAGCAATGTTGACACTGAAGTTGCACATCGGTGCAGTCCACACAATTTAACACACGCTAGCCAACCGCTAACACAGCTTTCTTTATACCTACAGGCTACCAACAATATTTCAACACTCACCAATCCTGACTGTAGAATCACTGAGTGGGAATTGAGCCGTCTCTCTGAAGGTCCGTCGGTGCTAATCCGGTGTTGTAGAAAACTGTCAGTCCAAAACGGCTGCCAGACACAAATGTAGTTTTGCAAATGTTTTCAGTAACATTGTCAGTAAAAATGAACTTCAACCATTTCGCCTCTTCGTTGGTTTGCATACCTTGGTGTCGATTGCTGCTGCCTGATCAAAACATTTCTGCCTCCATCTTCTTTACTGTGAGCAGACAGAGTTAACGCCGGTTTGTGGGCGTATGTCTTCAATGCAGGAGGCGGGGTTTGTGAGATGCAGGTCAACATTTGACAACAGGAATTGCAGAGTCCAACAGCCAGTTGCTGGAAGGCATTTTCGTAAACTGTTTTACATAAAAAACCAGGAGGCCTCATCAGTTAAAGACACAGACAACTCGCTTATATGCAGCAGGACAAGGAAGAAAAAAAAAAAAGCGGTTTAGCATAATATGGGACCTTTAAAGTCAAGCTGAATGTATCATGTAAAGGAAAGAATGGTATGTGTTATCTACGATGACTGTGTCTGGACTAACCATATTTAATATGCTGTACCTTAACGCCAGTTAGGCCTTTGAAATAAAATGTGTTGCCTTGCACTTTGATTCAGCCTCTCATTTGGCTTCCTTCACTGCAGTTGCTGTAAAGTGGCTCTAATGCTGCATTCTGGTGTCATTAGTGCTTCTTTTGTACTGAAATGTCATTGTTACCTAAGAGAAAATTCGCCTGGAGAGGAGTGGTGGTGACAAGGTGTCAGAATCTAGCAGAAAATCATCCATCCATCCATCCATCCATCCATCCATCCATCATCAGTAGCAGCAGTCGCCCCACGTCCTCTATTTCTATCTGGGGAATCAGAAAATGTTCTTTAAAATTTAGGTTTTTGCATCACAGGATATTATCAGGCTAAACATGGATAGACAATGGTACAAAATAACAGTGTCATCAAGTATAAAAAGGTAATTACAGTGCTTATGTTTTGGGAAAATTTGTAGTTAAATATTTATAGTGTCACATAATTACTTTTATTTGCATTTTGTTCAAGCTCGATCTCTTTAGTACCATTTCACATCTCTGTTGACTGAAGATTCTCTTACACATTCCAGACTCAGTTGTTGTTTGCATGTTATTTTCCTACACTTATTTCATTTCAATACAACATTCTCCCTGCTACATATGCTGTGTTTCTGAACTTTCCTCTTCATGTTAATCTTTTCTGTAATGAGTAAATGTTTTGAATCAATTTTTAATAACATACAATGAGAATTTTAGATATTTTGATATCCCGATCAATCTATTCATCAGCATGTCTATTTTTTAGCGTCACTGTTGCGTTCACACAGGAAGCTGACTTACCAGGTCACACTTTCACATGGAAATCTATCCTCAGCATTTGGCCCAAGTCCAAGCCAAGACCCAGCATTACTTTCCAATCATATATAAACATCTGGATCTGAGCTGAAAGACACCTTTTAATGCATCATATACACACTTTCGTTAAGATAGGGGTCTCTGTTCTCAGAACGAGGCAAATCTGTCACATCTTATGACACTCAAGAAAAATATGTTCCTGAATCCATATTGGACCCAGATATGGAAGACTTAAAAAAAGAACAATCAGCTAATCTTTGAGCCCATCCATCTACAAAACGACACTACTTTGAGAGATCCTGCTGCCAGACAAAGACATTAGACATATGTTCCAACTCTTACCTCATCAGCTCCCCTGGGCCGTGTTCCAAACACATCGAACTGGGAGGAGATGACCGTCAGAACACACTGGATGGATCAGATATCCCATCTGACCCGGGAACATCTCGGGAAGAGCTGGAAGACACTGAGACTGAAGTCCTTTTTCTAGGGTCAATGAAGTAAATGTCAAGCAAGTGCAGACATCGAGACAAAAATCTGTTTTATGTTGTCTTTATTGCAGAGACTTTTTTCAGTTTTTGCTTGCATACATGTCAAGACTCAGTTCAGCTGTACTGCAAAAAATTGCGGTCGGACTCGGAATAATGCAAGTGAATCCAGAAGGAGAGATTGAAGCCGGTGGGAATTCTCGCCACGGCTTTGCGTCTTGTGTAATCAAGACAAGATCGATGACTATGATTGTCACACTGGAGAGTTTCATGAACATCCCTTTTTTTCTCAGTAGTCCATCTGATCTGTACACACTAAAGTTTGAGGTCATCAAGTTATATCTGATTTATCCTTATCCATTCTCACATGAATGGCAACACAAACTAAGATATTCAATGACAAAAACAATGCGTTTAGAATGCCCGTGGGCACAGTTAACAGCAAAGTTAAAGATGAGAAATCACCATGTGAACTCATTAAACATCTGCCGGCGGAATTACGCTCGGGAATAAAGCAGAACAACAGATGGTCAAATTAGAAATAGTGTGAAACATTAAAAATACACTTTTCGAGGAGTTTGTAACATAAACGTCATTTGTGGCTGCAACTTGTTGCTCGTTAACAATGTGTTTTGTTCCTTATATTTACAAAGTATTGCCTTTTTCTCCTCCAGTAGGCTCGTGTACCACACACCCTTTGCTACGACAGGTTTCCGAGCGCGCTTGTGCTGAACACAAATGGCAGAAACTCTTTTTAATTGCAGAAACTTCCCAATTTGAAAACAAATCAATTGTCCTCAACCTGGGAATCACCGATCGCGTTAACTTAATGCACTGAAAGACCTAAAGTGCTTAATGAGATTTTTATCCCCGCGCCGAGCGACCGTTCTGGCGGCGCCAGGACGCGGGGATGGAGATGAGGCTCTTCTGAAAGGAAAAGAAAGAAAACACCGGTGCCTGTCGGGGGAGGTTTTCCATTTTCATTCATATTCAGTTTCCCCGAATACGTGATGAGCAGGAATGTACTGGAGTGTAAAACCAGCGCTTTCACGCCAAACACTCCAGACCTTCGTTTAACTCCCATGTCCCCTCTGATGACTCCAGATTTGAGGGTGACGCTGACGTTAACTTCACAAATGTCCCAGGATGCAGTGAGAGCAGCACACAGGTGGGTTGTGGAGGGTTTGACAGGTGTGGTGGTCAGCATTAGTGTGTACTGTATGTGTGACCTAGCTGTTGCTGCTGGAGCCACCCGGGGGTTTGAGGCAGTCCTCCGTCACGCCCTGAGACGCCAGCTCAGAGAGGACATTGTCCAAGTAGTTGGGATCCGGGTAGCCGTGACCAGACAGGTTGGACATCATCTCGGTTTTGTGGTGGATTCCGTTCCACACCACGGTGTCGGGCTCGCCGGTGGTGCTGGACGTGCCGACGGTGAAGATGAGGCGACGCATCCACGCCACCTTCAGCAGCTCCAGAACCTTCAGGGGGAGGGGAGAGAGAAAATTCAACATCTGCAATCAGCTGTTATGATATCAATGCTTACATCTGTACGGTGTTCCACTCTCTGTGAAGACCAAGCACTAAAGAATCAACATGTCAACAATATGATAAATATCATAACAAGCCCATAACATTATTATCTTTATTAATGTTCTTAAGTCAGTAAGTGGTTAATATGAACAAGGAGAATACGACATAAGTTTCGTGGTTAAAATTAAAATAGTTGTGCCAGTATTACAATAATAATGCTTTGTTATTATTACTATTATTGTTGTTGTAGCTTGAAAAATATTTGAAACCATGAAAATCCTCAAAAAAAAAAATCAATGATGAAACGTAAATACGAGCTTTGAAGTTATGAAGATCAACATCAACGCTTCAAATGAACCAACAGGCAAACACTCAACGCAACAAACACCAGTAAACCTGTCAACATCTAACTCCATATGGAGGGACATCATAAGGAGCATGAACCCGTTTATTTATGGACTCATCAGAGAAGGATCACGGCCCACACACAACGCTTCCAAGACGCCCAGATGCCACGTGCACCTTTTACAGTAACACGAGACATGTTTGGATGAATGATGATGTCACCATGCATCCAAACTGATTGATTCTCTATTTAGATTACAGCTAATCTATTGTTTGCAGCACCTGACCTAAGATAACTTCAGCAGCCAATCAGGCAATCAAAGAGAGTTTAATTCACGATTCACCGGTCGGTATCTTATATATTAATATCATATCCATATCAAATTGGCCAAATTATGATGTATGGATCATTGGGAATTACAGTATTAACATTTACAAATATCACCATCTTGCTGTATTAAAAACATAATCCGCAGATTAACAGATTTTCAAAATAATAAATAGTGAAAAGAATTTTGTCTAATATGTTTGTGTTGGGATTTAAATCTCAGATTCTGACAGCAATCTTGTGTTAGAGGTTTAAAAAATGAGGCCCAATTCAAACTCTAATGTGTTTGTTTTTGCTTTCAGCAGATTTAGTGATGTAGGTCCCTCCCTTCCTCTCCCTGACACACACACACTCCCACACACTAGCGTACACAGTGCCAGTGGAGTGCACAAACAATTAACCTAAAACAGGACTGTCTAAGCGCAGTTAATCACAACAGATTCTCTGCCTAACGAAACGAGGAATCAATTCTTTTCCTAGAAAGAAATTTGTAAATTTAGCGGATTAGGAGCAGCTTCCTCGGGTGTACGTGGGTCTAAACGGGAGAACAGGACAGAACGAGTCAGACTGCAAACACACCCATGCTGTTCAGGGATCATCACAACAGGGTTTCTGATAATCAAAGCCAGTCTGAGGCACCGTCTACAGTGATACAATTACAAAGGAACTTAACGCTTTTCCGTTGGTGAATCAGATCAGAGTCTTTTTATAGAAACTAAAGTGAACAGCTGGAACTAACAAATGAGCAACAGATCAATCGTGGAAACACAAACTCTGTGAGAAATGTGCTTCATTTCATGACTTGTGAAAGGCTAAAACATGAAACATGCCGTGTAAATGTATGTATGTATTCCTTGTACTTTGTATAGAAATGTCTGCACTGTCTTGCTGTACTTTGGAGAAATAAAGACGACGTGGCAGAGTGAGGGCCTGACTGGACTTTGAGGTCTTACACATGATAACAATCCTACTAACATTTCATAGTTAGAAAGCATGAATAACGTATCAGGAGTCCTTAAATATGTTGTTTGTGTCCAGTCATTGACAGACGTGTGCCAGTCTCACACTGGAGACACACATCTGGAGACGGATCTGATGAGTGTCTGCTGCTGCTGCTGCTGCTGCTGGAAAGTCTCTGTCCTGAATGTGTCACTGCTGCAGGGCAGAGTAGATACCCGGTCCTGAAATACAGCTCAAACTTACAGGAACTATTAGTTGCTGGCTTCACTTTTCACAGTGTGCTTCCAGGCTGTGGTGTTCAGCCTACAGGGAGCTGGACTGAGAGGATCTGTCTGAAGATGCTTATTCAGTCTGTAAAAGTTATCAGGACCCACAAGCCAAAAGTCAAAAGCTGCAGGCAAGCGGAGTGCGGAAAAACAGACTCCTTGAGGATTTTTAAACTGAGGCAACCTTTACGGGATTCAGCGTCAAGGTTGTAACGTGTTGACGTGCGGGCGCCGATTGGGAAAGCGAGACTTTGAGCTACGCTTTGCCACCGCCATGCAGCCAGTGTGACGCAGGACATTTATGCAACAGGAACAAGTGACCCAAAACTCCCAAAAAAATTTTTCCCATAATGTGTCAAAAAAGCAGATGGAATCAGAGTGGGTATTTCTTCTGCTTCATTTGCATCCACTGCCGTGTTTTGGTTACCTCTTAGAAACTAAGCCCTCCTTTTTGCGTGTGTAGTTTCGGGTCTAAACCGTGTAACGATGTCTGCAGAAACTAGAGCCAACATATCCTACGCTCCAATCATTTTGTTCAGCTGTCACTTCCTTGTGTCAGAAGTGAGATAGCAAAAACAGCTTTTAAGCACGCCGCCCCCTAAAGTTGGAACCTCTTTCAGCATGAGCTGAAATCGCCTGCATTAATTACGCTTGGAGAATTCAAATCGATTTTAAAGGACCTGGAACAGAACAACTTCACTCAACGTCTTTGTTTATAGATTTCATTATGTGAAGTTTCTTCTTTTTTTTTTGTTTGTAGCCTTAAACACACTGATGGCTCTTTGGATTCGTTTACTGCATGAGCAGGGTCAAAGGGTAGCAAAAGAAGAGAGTTTCATTAAAATACGGCAATGTAGTCAAAGAAAACAGAGCCCAGTGTTGGTAAATGTCTTATTTTGCTCTCTGAAGAGGACTTCATGGAGAGGAATCCATCAAAAGGATTCCGATAAGTGACAGAAAATGAATGTGACCATCCCCACTCTCTTTAACCGCCTGTTCATAATAACTCAGGGCCACATATTTGTTGTGTTGCTTTGTTCAGGGTCATCACAGGGATTGTATGTAACTGTCTTATGTAAACTGAGCACCTGGAAACAGGGCTGCGACACCTCTGAATGTAAGCCAAAGTGTAAGCCATTGTGGCTGAGAACAGCGGCTCTCGCATTTCAAAGGAAGAACCTGCCGAGTGTTTTCTGTCTTACCTTCCTGCCCCTATCGCTGTCGGGTAGAAAGCAAAATCGGGGGAAGCCTCTGCAGGTATACGGCTGTCCTGGGTTGGGATGCTCAGGGCCCTGTGGGAGGAGGAGGAGAAAAACTGTCTGAGAAATGGAGAGATATGAAACTTAATACCAGACAACAGTGGGAATATAAAAATCATAAAAAAGGACTTTCATAGACTGTTAACATGTAACAGCAGCTCGATCCAAACCTGATCTGGTTCCTCGTAACTTTCGATCAGCAGGACAGACTTTATAGTCTTTTGTGTTCAGAGCAGAACGACAATTTATCAGGCTTCTCCCCAAAGAAAGAAACAAGGCGATGTGTCACTCTGAAACATACACACTGGGAGAGAGGAGGCCAAAACCTGCAGAAAGCTCAAGTGTTTCTTGTTGGAGAGAGCTGGAAATCAGTGAAAATGAGTTTCTGCTCAGACAGCAGGTCTGTTGAACTTGGTAGCTGTCACGCTCAGGTCTCCAAACAGAACGAGCAGCTGTTATCAGACATCAACATCTGTCTCCTCTAAGTCTCATGTGTTTTTAGGTCATTTCCTCCTGCCTGTTGAGATTACGTTACGTATGATTTAAGCCACATGACAAAAGAGAGAGACCGACTGTACCTGTATGCCAGGTGGGATGCTGTAGATGATCTGGATGGTACCGCAGTCGGGGTGTCCCGGCAGCGACTGAGCAACGCTGTAAATTTCCATTTTGCCTTTGGGCTGTGTGCCGGTTTTCTCTCCGTAGATTGTCTTACATGAGGGACACTGCAGGCTGCCGTCCTAAGGAGAAAACGCACGCAAAGAGCCATTTCAAAGAGACTGATCAATACAAAGCAGGTAAGTGCTGATCAGATATTCATCGATCCACTAATGAAGCATCAGTCAGACAGCACTTCCTTGATGTGGGTCTGCATAAAGCATTTTGGGTTTTTACGGCCCACGTGTTTACTTTTTCAGTCCTGCCTTTGCTGCTCTTTCCACCATGCTCCCTGCCAGAAGCTGTAACATGACCACGGTGTGTTTACCTGCAGTACCAAAGAGGAGCAGTGGGCAGCGCTAACTGTAGACCAGGAGCGTTCAAAGAAGAAAAGCATGTTTTGGAATAGAATATAGTAAGGGAAAATAGGGATTACTAACACAATTCTATGTCTGCTGAATGTGTTGTTTCTAACACAATGATAATAACTTTATGAAGACATGTCAGGACTTCTGCTAACCAGTGGCTAAAAAGTTTCTTTTTTTGGATCAGTGATCATCTGCGTAGAAAATAAAAACACAGAACTGTATATCAGGACATTATTAGACACAACATTTCTGCTAGTCTGTATGGGTGGCTTTGTACCTTGGTTCCATTGTTATACATGGCCAGCATACAGAGCATGTGCAGGGTGTGTCCACACTTGATGAATTTCCCCACGGTGGCCGGCAGGATGCTCTGACCTCCATCCTCTGGTGTCGCCGTCTCGTAGCCAGAGGGATTGGACAGTTGATCCATGCAGATAATGCAGTCCTTTGGGTGGAGTAGACAGTGTGACAATTTAGTGTCACCATTATTATTATAAAGAGCGTGCGTGGATACACTGATGGATCATCCTAAAGTCAGAGTTATCATCATTACAGAGATAACTACGCTTGTACACAAACTCATTTTCATTCCAATATTTGGCTGGAAATATGAGAAAACGTCCCCGTTAATACTGCAGTTTTTCATCCAGTTTAAATCTGTGATGCTTGTTTGTTTGTTTTTTAATGTAGCCCTGAAACATCTACCTCATCCGGCGCTCCAGTTACTTCCTCCATGTAGCGCTGAATCACCTCCTCGGGTCTCTGAACAGAACCTAAAATAAGGCAAAAAAGGAGAAGATGCAAAATGATAAATGAGCTGTGACACAACAGATATGCACGAAAATTCAAACTTTTAACAAAAAGGCACAAACAGATAAGGCAATGAGATGAGATGGATTTCCTTCACAACACAATTAAATAACAGAACGTCTATCTGGCTGCTCTCTGTTCATACATAAATGGGTTCAAGCTCAGCCTGGAAATGACTGATATTGATTTGAGTGATCGTGGAACCCCATCATTTGTCATTGCCAAACAGAAAGCACACCGACAGAGCGAGACACACAGTGGTAATAACCACCGTGCTCACAGTGCAGATAGATACTGACACTAACTGCCAAACACGGATCACTACTAGCGTCTCCTTCACATACACACATCTGAGTGTCAAGTCTGTTTGGGAAACAAAGTACGCATTCATCTTCGTCGTTCTGGAAGGTTATGACATTGGCTAACGTCTCATTCATTAGTTTTAAGACACGAGAACTCGCTTTTTATGTCTGCCTCGTACCCAAAGGAATTCAAGTGCAGGTATTCAAAGCTAAAAAGTGCCAGACTGTGAGACAGTGGAGACGTTTCATTCATGCAGATGACAACGCAGAGCAGTAGAGATTTAGACAGAAATTAATAAGGAGCTGTGAAATGGAGCTTATTATTTTGATGACAGATGTGCAACAAAGCATGGAAATTGATTCATGTTTGAGTTCTACCCAACACATTCTTCATTTTTTTGGCGGAAGGACTTCAAACTGCCAGCGCGCCAATTCATCTAGGAGCAAACCGCATCAGATGTGCCAAATGTCGCGCTGAATATGAACGAGCGCATACATCACACCAAGCTCATCACCTGAAGGTCGATTCAAATTAGGTAACTGCTAAGTGCAGGGCTGCGATGGCTGATGGGAAATGCAACGCGGCTGTGATTGGTGGTATCTTCTGACAGTCAACCAGCATTTCTGTTCCCAAGGTGAATGTCTTACAGGATGCTCCTTTGGTGACTTGGTGGCATTTCAAAGATGCGATAAATTGTGGTTAGTCTAACTGACTATTCTCTGACTACCATGGCTGAAGTGTCACTGACAGCTTTCCACCGTTTTCCCTGGTTGAAAGAAACTGCGTTGGAAAAACCTGTAGAGAAAGCCGTAGCTTTACCGACTTTAATAGGTCAGTTTCAGGCTTATTGACTGGATTATCTCTAGGCATAGAGAGAGAGAGAGGGGGAGAGAGAGAGAGAGATGGGTAGCTGCAGTTTGGTGTTCGACAAAAGAATTTAAGCGTGTGAACATGCACATTAAGACAAATGAAGGTGGGACATGGCAGGATGTCCCACCTCTTCATGCACCCTGTGCAGGACAAGCTCGCGGTGATGACAAGTGGCCCAGGAAACGATGAAGCAAAAAGGTGGAGGATGGGATGGTGGCGTGGTAGCTACCTCTCCTGTGCTGCCTCTTTGCCCTCCTAACTGAACTGCTGCTGCTGCTGCTGCTGCTGTAGCTGCTGTGGGGGTTGCTGGGCCTGCTGGCTGGGGGGAGGACATGAGGAGGAAGAGAGAAAGGAGCAGGTTGCTGCTGCTGCTGCTGCGGCGGCGGCTGCTGCTGCTGCTGCTGTTGCTGCTGCTGCTGCTGTAGTTGTTGTTGA
>OMNV01009225.1:158053-198118 GCA_900303265.1 Brotula barbata | reverse complement strand
TTCAGGCTTCTTGTGCTTCCCACTGCATTTCTGTTTTTATCAACAAATTGTCTTACCAGCAACCATGTAGTTGTCAAAGGGTTTCTTCTCACAGGCATCTCATACAACATTTTTACAGCTTTCACTTCCACATATCTTCTAGTTCACGAAACGCAACAACATCCACATTTCACTTTATCACAGCCCCTGTTAGAATAAAAAACCCCCAATGAAATAGTGTCAAGTTCAGTAACATACACACCCAACTCAAGGTAGGTGGCGTATTTATGTACAAACATGTGTGTATAAATCTATATAAAAGATCAACATCAACTATGCAGTTATTGATCCAAAAATAAGTAGATTGATAGACGATCAAAACGATCAATACATTCATTTATTTATATACAGTATATATACATTATATACTTTATGTGTGTGTGTGTGTGTGTGTGTGTTTATCTATTTAATTTAACTGATCATCGCTGTGATCCAGTTGTGCTGATATGTTGATGGTTGCATTGCATGTTTACTCTCCAGTGTGAATCAGAGATTTCAGCTGTGGAGTTTTTACCACGACTGGATGGCTGTTGAATGAAAGCGCCGAGCAGTAATGGCAGCTGTAAAGATGACGTTACGCTGCCCAGGCTTACTACATTCATCGACTTTTTGTTTCACCCCTCATATGGATACACATTGAACGTAAAAAAAAATCGTGTTGATCGCGCAATCTTCTCTGAATTTGGAATTATTATCATCATAACTCCGACAGACTGCTGTAGGTTGAGTTCTGTGGAATGGGACAGGGTCCATGGCCGGACGGAGTTTTAAAGAAACTTCGTTAAGTAAAACTGCACCGTAAAAGTTTGAGTTCAAGGACATTCCACTGTGTTCATTGACTGGGTTTGTTCTTCAATAAACGGATAAATCCAGAATTACGTCTAAATAATTAAAAGCAGGATTATGTCATATCGTCAACAACGACAACAACACCTCCGTTTAAAAAGGCAACAAAATCAGGTCTGAACATAAGAGAACACCTTACCTTGTGAGAGCAAGACAATCGTATGTTTTAGTAAACTGACTTAGCTTGACATGCGCTCATTTGAGCGATATTTTACAACATAGTTATTCTACGAAAATTGGCTATTGCGAGGTTCGAAATAATGAAACACTTTCGATATCACCTTGGAAAAGTGCGGAAATTGGAATCAGTGCCGCGTTCGCGTGCTCAGCGGAAGGTGGTTTATTTGAATAGTTCACACAATTATAGTCCATAAAGGGTTAACTTTTACACAATGACTGTCAAAACATTTTTTGTTCCTCACAAGACAGCATCCTTCCACAAACTGGCTACTTCTCACTGCTTCCGTTTTGCCAAAATTTATCCACAAACCCAGTTACAGTTATTGTAACTTCTAGAAAATGATAAGTGGCATATGAGACAGACATCGGACAAATGACATAAAGGTATGACTTTGAAAGAAACGTTTACCCCAGATATCATCAATCATTTTCTACTTATCAATTTCTAAAGGGCAATAATGATCAGCAAATTACAAACATTCTTAACCAAAACATAAAACTTTTTAGATAGAAAATGAAATGAAACATTCAAATGATCTTACAGCTGCTATCAAGGGTTTGAGGCAAAATCCTAACACAATGAGTACATGATAATAAGAAAATGTTACATATTTCCAATATTAAGCAGAACTTTATCAATAAATGAAGGCAAACAACAATGAAATAATAATTATAGATAGTTGAAAATAGGTAAATAGTACAGTGATTATTGTACTGAACCAGGATCTAACTTGGTCCTGCTTTAAAATCCGGCAGACCATAACTTTGTGCTGTAAAGTCATCAATAAGACATGAACATAATAATAAAAGAGTTCCCCTCACACATCTGTGTTAATGCCCATCATAGCAAGGCCACTGGGATGGCCCTCTGTTACGTGTTGGTTTGTTTCGCTGAGCATCAACTTTGAGAAGTTCTGCAGAATCTGCTGTTACACAGGATGTCACCGTCATTTGTTATATCCAACCAAGAGCGAAAATTGAATCGGTCTTGTGATCTGAGTTGAGAATTCTCGTTAGATTGATCTTAATTTCTGTCTGAGGAAATATTGACAGACAATATCTTGGCGATAAATGAAAGGTTTATTAACAACCACAAAGGATATATGGATGCAAGAATGATAGACAGTGATTGGCGTAATATACGTAGAATAAATGAATGAAAGAGTGGTAACTGTGAAGTAATTCTTCAGTAATAATGAAGAGAAGTATAAAACAAAATAACTAATGGACGTGTGTGGATTTAATTAGTATTCTGAACTCTAATTTCTAGAAATTTAGGGAAACCTCTGTCAAACATCAGCTCCGATCAGTTTCTAGGAGCGGCACTTGGAGGTCATTGATCTGCGGGGATCATGGCTGGGCAGGTTGGGATAGAAGGCTCCTGGTACTCTTGGTCAAAAACGAATCGTCAAAGGAAATAAAGATATAAGTTAAAGCGAAGACTGGAATATGGAAAAAGTCCAAAGTAAAGAAGTAAAAGAAATGTAAAGTGTCGAGCGTAAAGAGTGTAAAAAGTAAAGAGTAAAACATCTAAAAGTAAAAGTAAGTAAGTAAAATGTTTAAAGTAAAATAAAAGTCTAAAATAAAGTGAGTTCTGACGGTAAAGAGACCTTAGTTCATTTGGTGGAGGCGTGGCTTCGTTGATCAACCTCTCTTTTATTGATATAATTTGAATTTAGCTTTCAGGTGCAACGTTGCACTTCTCATCTCACATCTTCTCATGCTATGTCACTAGTGACTTGTATTTTCTTGTGTTTGCTGATGTTATAGGAAGTTAACAGGAAAACAATACAAACCACATGATTAAAGATTCGTATATTCACTGTGCACTTTATTTATTATTATCATCATTATCATACGTTCAGTACTACTAAGATGAATTATTACCGAAAGTTAACTTCTCACGAAGAACAAACTTAAAGATGAATACATTCATCTGGATTAATTAGGACTTCACAGACATACACGCATAAAATGTGTAGCATCGTTTCAGTGATCTTTCTAAAATAAAAACCGCAGATGGCGCTGTGGCTCCGTCGTAGACAGTCAGTGAATTCACGGACATTTGAAATATACCAAATCTACGGTGGCTCTGAGAGCTGAACGCACTGCACCGTAAGAAAACATGCGAACAGACAAAACACAAGCAAATTTAGAAAACGTCTCCACCAATTTTACAATAAATACGCTGCAAAATCTCACAACACATACAAGGACAGAAACTCGATGCAAAAACTAAGTCGCCCTGCAAAAATAGAAACGCGCAACGGAAGTGTTTCCACGGGACACAAAAGTGACGGACCGACTGAACGCATTTGTAGTTTAATGCTTTGTGACTTTTGAAGTCATGAAGAAGGAGAGCAGAATTATTTTTTTTAGTTTAAAAAAACAACAATCTAAAAACAAAGCTATACAGTAATTAAAGAAAAATGCTAATTGGCAACATCTTTTAAAATTGATTTTGCAATAGTACTTAATTTTAGTGGACTACATCAAAATTACATCCGAGGGCTGGTAAATAATATCTGCAACAATAAGTGATTATTATTATTATTATTATTTACTTTACATTAAACATCTTATGCCCCAAACAAAAAACCCCCAAAACAAATACAACCCACAACGTATATAAAGTACAAGTGTCTGTGTTGACCAATGTTTCCTGTTCAAAAGGTCTATTTGGAGCCCTACAAAAAAATATACTTTATTGCAACGCTTATCGGCAGGGAATTCTTAATTGTATGTAGATATGATTATCAGAAAAGACACATAAATCAGTTATTATCAATAGATAAGTAAGATGAAATGTTGACACTGAGAGGCTCTTTATCTTACGTTTCCTCATTGTCAATCCTATGTACAAATATAATTTAATTTGAATTTGATAAATTGATCACCTCAGTACAAATATGTTTACCCATGGACTTAAAAGGACTCAAAAACTAGGTATGTTTGTCATGTCCATGAAGGTTTATTGTCCACCCTGAGGTAACATTCTAACCTGATGTAAAAAATGCAGAAGAGCAGCATGTAGTAAGAATTTTTAAAGTTCAGCAGTGCCTAAAAAAGGCACAAGAGTTTAACTGGAATCTAGAAGGAACATACATTGGGGCTTTAGGAACAAAATCTACTCACATGACCCTTGTTCAGTTCAGCACAAGAGTAGTCAGCCTGGTGAGCATACGGCTATCAGCAACATATACAGTATGACTTGACGATTTCCCAGACAATATTCCCCAGGCAACGTTTTATAAATTAGGCCAAAGGTGAGTCAATATTATTACATTTTTAATTGAAACTGAATCCCAGGTTGGGGCTTACACTGGACAAATGTTGGAACTTTGGAGTGACACGATGGTAGAACTAAAACGGCACAACTTGTGGAGTTTACATTTACATCAGTTTACTTCCAAGGTGTTCAAAATTCAATCAATATAGGACAAAAACAGGTTCTCGTAGTCCAGTGCAGAAAAATTTGTCTGTGTTTTTACATCAGTGCCCAATATACTTCAAAAGAGCTAGGTCAAAAAAGTTAAATAATATGTCCAAAGCATAACCTCAGTATAAACCTGAGGAATGAAATTTTCCACTTTCTACAACTTTGGATCTCTCACCTCTGATATTGCAGGACAATGTAATATTTGGAACAATTACAACCAACAAGGGCGACATCTCGATTCGCGGACCACATAATTGGAACTGAACATTTCATTTTGAGGCCATGAATATGTACCCTGCCCATCTCTGTATTTCACACAAACCATTGCATCCAAAGTAAACAAGTAACAAAGTAGTTCTTTTTGTGTTAGTGTGCATCTATCTATTATAACATCTACAAACCCTGTGGTTGCTTCAAACAGTACCACTATATATTGGCGCTATTAGCATGAGCGTCCAGGTCTAAAAGTGAAAAGCTGAATGACTTGTCCAGCCTCGTGCTAAAATGGAATTATGGACACAGAAATTATGTATCTGTCGCATGAACAAAAGACTTCAACATGTAGCAGTGGTATCTTTAGTCTTCGATGAAAGCAGGTCTTCATTCTGTCACATGCCCACAGACACATTTGAGGTAATGAAAAACTTTAATTTGCTATAGAAACCATAAATATTAAGCACATGTAAAAAATGAAGGCAAATTCAGGTTATCAATGTCTGGGTTAGTTCACAGTGTTCAGACAGATCCTTAGACATGACATCATGATCCTGTCGTTGAAAAAGTGATGGAAAAAAAAACAAAATCAAACAATGTAAACATTCTTTTCTTACCAATACTATTATAATCCAATTCAAATATTCATTTGAATGGAGTTTACATCTTGTGAACACAGTAACACCATGGAGAAACTACTTTGACATTTTTTCTCCAGTCCAATACAAAAAAACCAACAAACAAACCAAAAACCAAAAACCAAAGAAAAGTAGTCAGAGATAAAAACATTAGGTAACAGTATGAGAAAGACTTTCCTTCCATTAACTTTATTCAATAAACCCTAGCCCTTTCTATCATGTTAGAAGCCACCAATACAAAAATCATTGAGAAGTGTTTTAAAAAAACTCAATGTTCTACATTGTCAATAACAGTTTTTAAAAGTCAGTATATAAATTACTATAAGTTATGTGGTATTACTTCCATGTCATGTTATAAACCCATTTGTGTTTTGAAGTTATTCTGAGACTGTTGCAACATTAATTGGCTCAGGCGGTGCATCGATCAACTCAAACATATCATCAATGACCTGCCATAGACAGTTTTCCAGGGGAAAGTCATTGTCCACCAGATTGACCAGGAAGTAGTTGTCATGTATATATTTGATGATCATCCTGGACGGAGACTCGTCTTCATAGAGTTTGGCCCATTGCTCGATCCATAAGGCAAAGGCCTCATCCTTGTGAAAAATACGGGAAGATTTTTTTTTGTGAATTCCATATAAACTTATAACGCAGAAAATTCTGTACTTTTCATAGTTTCTGGGACTTATTTCATGAAACACCATCTCAGTTGTGCTCACTTGTGGACTTGATTTGGCCATTCCAAAACATTTAATTTAAAACTGTAATAGATTTTGTTTGTATGTATTATGTATGTATTATGTTTTGAGTCACTGTCTTGTTGTGGCATTGTTCTGTAAAATTTGTTGTTAGTTTTGTATTCATCATTCCATCAATGTGAGTAAGCTGTCCCAGCTCCAAGGTAGCAAAAGTTTAGTAATCCAAGTATCTCATTTGGCATTTTGAATACTGCTCACAAAAACAATAATATTGCTTGATTAGAATCAGATATCAGAATCGGAAATAGTTAAAGACCCAGAGGGGATATTGGGTAATATAGGTATTATAGTATTGAACTGCTAATGTGAGAAGTTTACATTACTGCGCCATGATTTTTGTGTGTACTGCATCTTACAAACGCATAGTATTACTTGAAGATCAATGTTTTTCATGTTGTCTATTAGAATATAAAACAACCAATGGAAATGAGCGGTAAACATCTTATTGATCTGCCCATAAGAGTTGTGAATTATTAAGAAAGACAACCTTGAACTGACCTTCCAAAACAAAAAGCTGACTGGGTCCACTACGGTGGGCTGGACAATTTCCCTACCACGGAAGATTCCCCATGTCACAGCATTAGCCTGCATCTCAGGGGCATTGGTCAGGTTACGGCCCTGGAGAAAAGGTGCATATTAATATTTGGCATACCGTGTGTAATACACACTGAAAAACAGTGGTAGGTTCTTTTATATTATTACTTGCCTGTACATTAACGATGTGGTAGTTGACACGGGGCTCATACTTCTTCAGGACTTTGAGAAGAGCATTCACATTTTCACTGGAGGTAAAGAACTCCAGATATGCCTGTTGGAATCATTCATATTTTCAGTATACAAAATACTCCACATTAGATTTTCATTGAAAATGACAAACACATTTACTCCAGCTTTACTGTCAATGCTACTGTGACTCCATAAAGCCATATTGTATTGTAGAATATCGTAGAAATTGTAGAAAAACCGCAGGTGGATTATGCGATGCAATCTATTCTCAAGAAAAGGAGAAAGCATATATGGTCCTACTTTCTGAAAGACATAGCCTCCAGCAGGTCCCCAGCCAACTATAGGGTCTGTGGAGGGTTTGCCGTTGATGTTGGGCTGGGAGTTGATAGTGAGCACTCCTCTGCGATTGACCTTCTCCAGTGCGTCTTTCAGCAGGTTGGTCTCTGGAGCCAGAGGCTCGTCGTTCCATGGCAAACACATCACCTGTGAGAAGCAAGGTTACATTGTTTGACAGATGCAAATGCAGACAGCAGTGGTTTTACACATAAACACAATGCAAAAAATGTTTTGGCCCTGAAATAATCATGATCTTAATAGTGATCAAAATAATCGTGAGTATCATTTTGACCATAATCGTGCGGCCTGAAGTAGGGGTGGGGATTGCCAGAGCCAACAGATTTGAATTTACAAAGATATTTAATTGTCAGTTGGTTGCAAAGTAATGCAATTTCTTACTGTACAGTATATTTTTCTTATTTTGGTACCACATTTGAGTATATTTTATCTTCTTTTTCTACCTTGTGTCCAAGGCGGTTGGGTTGTGCTGTTATGTAGCTAGTGAAGACCTCAAAGACGCTCTCTTCATTCATCAGTTCCTCCCCCCACATCTGTAACAGAGCATCCTTGGGTGATTTGCTCTTCAGGTAGAACAGGTAGTAGTCATTTAACTCTCCAAAAGCTGGAGAAGAAGAATGACCCCTGAGGACATGAAGGACATTACATATATCAGCCAGTTGTACCTGTTGGACACTGTTCAATATGATATGCAGGGTCCTGTGACTACCACAATGAGGAAAATGTGGATGGACTCACAGAATAATATTCTTAATTTACTGTAAATATTATGTCTTGATTTCATTAGCTCTACTTAAAACTGCACTCAGCAACTTTAGCCCTTTTTTGATATGGAAGATATGCATGTGTCAGGTCGCTGCATGCTTGAGG
The DNA here is from genome assembly GCA_900303265.1 of Brotula barbata. Lineage (NCBI taxonomy): Eukaryota > Metazoa > Chordata > Actinopteri > Ophidiiformes > Ophidiidae > Brotula > Brotula barbata. Next base: position 190,052 of record OMNV01009225.1, on the reverse strand, counting down.
CTTTAAGACTTTCAATGCACAATCCAGTTTAACATGCTGCTTAAAAAAATGTAGCTATGCCTGTCTGTACAATGCAGTCCTCCACAAGAATAACACAGAGAGACTTTCTGTTGTAGCTGACAAAATAACACACTCATACTCATAATATTGTGACAGGCGAGTCATAGAAAACTATTCATACTCCAGGTGCTGAGGCCAGCCAGATTTGAAATGATTTTGCAGTGATCAGAATCGATCAATCGAACTCAGTTGGACTGTAAACGTTTTGAAGAGCACTGATTTTAACTTAAATAAAGCTATGAATAATACAACAACTCTAATAGTATGAAAAAGTACTGTTGTTGCCACACTGACAGCCTGACAAATTGTCATGGTAAAAAAAAATAAAATAAAACATTTTCCTTCAGGGTGTTAGCCGTTCTTCAGTGTGTGCTGACATGTTGGCTAGCACCCTATGGTATTTTACTGTCGCATTGCATATTTTACAGCACACCTTTCTGTGTGGAGTTTGCATGTTCTCCCTGTGTCTGTGTGGGTTTCCTCCGGGTGCTCCGGTTTCCCCCACCCACAAAATCATGCCACTGCCCCTGACCAAGGTAAGTTGGAAGACCTGGAGTTGGTCCCCAGGTGCTGCTGTGTGTGTTCACATATGCATGTGTGTGCTGCCCACTGCTACTCATTGAGGATGGGATATAATGCAGGGAATTAATTTAATTTATTAATCAATAAAGTACCCTTCTTGCTTTTTCTTCTCTCTTTTCTGCCATGCCGTGTTTTAAACTGAACCCATTGTTGAAATACAGTTCAAATCTGCTTGTCATTAGATTTTTCAGTTGTTGCTGGCTCTCCTATCTTGAGGCTTTAAGACCCTCTATCTTATGAACCACAGCAACACGGCGTGTTGACTGTATACATTTTTTTTAATTCATATTCTTATCGATTCTTAGGCATTTGAAATGAATTGAATCTTGGACATTCATAATGATATGGAGAATCAACTCTTTTTTTCCACCCCGGCAATATTAACTTACCATCTGCCATTTGGGAACTCATCCCAGTCTTGAGTCCTGTAAATGTAGCTCTTTGGTCTGGAAGCCCAGAAAATTGGTCGAACGTCTTCTACTTTCCGTTTTGGGTGAGCACTGACTGCCCAGGGAAGAGGGCGTCTAGGAAACAACAGAAGGTCAGAAAATCTGGAGTTTCTTCATCATGATGTCATGTGGTCATCAGCTATTTGTAAGACAGACCGTAATGTGGACTAGGTTTTTCAAATGAAAAGCTTCTTATACAATCATATAAAAATACTGTAAAAGCCTACATGGTTTTTTTTCAAGCCTGCTAGGATAATGCTTATGCATTGCTGACCAGGTGTAACACAACAGCCAAATGGTTAATTAATGGTTTATGTTTTTGGGGGGGGGTGTTTCACTCCAGAACATCAATCTTCCATAAGCAGACAGAGGAAGATGACTGACCTTGGGTCTTCTATCCACATGCCCAACTGCCGCAAGACCTCCATGGTGGCTACCTCTCTATTTAGTGTGTAGAAATGGAGACCAGGCACCTTGCCACTGTCCAGCAGTATGCGGCACATCTCCACAGCTTGTTGAATTCCATAGTTGCGGATAGCAGCATCATTGTCTTTGATTGGTTCAATGACCTTGGTGATCTCCTCTGGCACCTCAAGCTTGGATAGCTTGACAAGTTGACGTAGCGACTGATAACCCTGTGGTACAACAATATTAATGTCAGGCTTGGACTGCTTACAAAATATGATAAATGGAAATGCCCCGTGGCTAACATGTACATCTCTGGTCACCACCATAGCGCAGGGGTCTACAACCTTAACTATCAAAAGAAGCATTTCTGGACAATTTAAAAAACAATTTGCCTGTAGCCACAAGCCATATTTGACAACTTTATTATAAGGTTCAAATATGAATGAATGAAAACTCTTAAGAGTTCCAAATCAGAACTGCAGATTTTTACAGACAATCCTCTATTTGCAGGAAAATCTACCGCACGTGCATAATTCAACTGAGACATGCTTAAGTCTTCGAGTAAGTCGGAAAACAGAGTTGCATAATTTTAGCATTAACTCCAACTTATGTTTGAGTATCTGAACTTTATATAGGGTCCTAAGTGAAGAGCAACATTACTCTCCAGTCTTAACTGATGTCCCAAAGTACTAAGTCGGAAAAACCCTTAAGACAAATTACGCAAAAGTACATTTGTCAACATGAACATATTGTTAAACTGGTGTTGTTCCATAGAAATACCAGTACATTACCTGAATAGGAAAAATTCCAGGAAGAATGGGACACGTGATGCCAATGGCCCTGCAGTCTTCTACAAACTTGAGGAAAGTTTCCGCCCTAAAAAACAGCTGAGTGATGATAAAATCTGCTCCGGCATCCACCTTTTCCTTCAGGTGTTTGAGGTCCTCCTCGTAGCTCTCTGCCTCAGGGTGGCCTGTGGGGTAGCCTGAATACAAAAACATCGTTGATACACCTTCAATCACTATTCCAATTAAACAGCATCCAGACATAGAACAAGAAGCTGACAACATACCAGCAACACAAATGTCAAAGTACTCATCGAACTCTGAGCGGATATGTTTGACAAGGTCAACTGCGTAGTTGAAGCCTTCCTCCTCCTCCTCCCATTCCGTTCCCAATGGGTCTGCAGGAATATAAGAATAACATTGACATTAGACCTTAGATGAAATCAAGATTGAAGGAGAGGTGAAGATGGATGGACTGTGCCTGAGGACTGAGAAAGTGAAAACAAAAGTGAGCTCAAAAATATCAAAAGAGCCAGGAGGAAGGAGGAAAGAAACCTTCAATCTCAAAAAGAGCAAGGAAATCTAAGGATCTAGACAGGAGGTCTGCAGTCTTATGACAAAGATCCCCCTTAAAGAAACAGAGGAGCCTTTTTAAGTGAATGCAGCATACATGTCACCAATACATGTGGTCCACCAGGGAGGAAGAAAAGAATACACCTCCAAGAACCACACGTCATCAAGAAAGAGGATGGAAAGCAATATAATGAGTTCCTGAAACCTTTCCTACAGGAAAAGCGCCTATCACCCTCACCTCCTCTTAGTGCCATGATATTCTTGAGTCCCAGGTGCTTGGCTTTAGCCAAGTAGCCAGTGATCTTTTCTTTGCTCTGGTTGCAGCAGGTTAGATGCAGGATGCTCTCCAAGCCACAGTAGTTTACTGCTGTACTAGCAATCATCATAGAGGAGGTTTCTTTGTCTGAGCCGGGATCTCCTGCTGGGTGCCAGGTAATATCGATGAACAGCGGCCCTCCAGCGCCCATGCGGTCAAACCTGAAATTGAAAAAAACCAAAACAACAAACAATTGTGTAATCCACTCTTGGAAAAACACCACTTCTCTACATTCAGAGCCCAAAGGTAATGTGCTCAATTAACTGGCCAATCTTTGTTCCAACCTTCACCTATGGTTTCAGGTTTACGTAAAGTAATGAAAGAAAAGACAAGATTGTGAATACATGTGTTTGGCTCAGCCTAAGAGATGAGTAGAGAAGCTCAGTGATCCAGGAGCACCTTAGTGAACAGACGCTGCTCTTCTACATTGAGAGAAGTCGGTTGAAGTGGTTTGGATATGTGATCCAATGCCGCAGAAAGAGTATCGATCAGTATTGGTCAAAAATCTCGGTCCGCTATCATGACACAAAACTATACCCATCTGATTCAATCCTGAATAGTTACATATTATTTACATTTCTGTTCAGTCACTATCTCTCATCACGTGAACGTAATGTCTACTGCCATAGCTAATAATGTGACAACTGAGTTATTTTACTTTTATTGTATAACTTTGGAGCAATTTTTAAAATGTTTTTTGTTTTATGAAGTCAGAGTACTGTGTTAATTGAATTTAGTCCATTCTTATGAATGTATGAATGTACTGCCAAAGCACAGGCATTTAGGTTGAGTTTTCCTCAACTTTGATCAAGTTTGTTTATCAGGAAAGCACAACATGTTTATTCTATAGGACTTGGAATACAAATCCAGGTTGACTTTACATACCTTGAAATGAGATTCACTGCACCACCTGCTGTACGAGGAGGAAAAAATTCTAACGAGAACCAGCGGTCCCCTGAATCTGTCCTCCGTCGCATTTTGTCCCTGAGCCTGTCTGAACGGTTGGCATCCAGCACTGGGGTGGAACACCGAGAGCTCTCCTTAGAGCTATCCCCACCGCTGTTGCTGGCCCCACTGGAGTCGCTTTTGCAAGACTGCCAGCTACCATCACCTCTTGGAGCCTGGTTCACCATGACGGGAAATTAAACTATAAAAAAATAAAAAAATCCAAAAGTAAAACTTTAAACCCACAAATATTACAGAGTATTGACTGTTACTGCAACTATCCCAGCACTGGCTTATTCAGCCTCCAAGACCGTTCCCTGTTACTGTATGCATGCTTGATTTCACATAAATCCCAACATCCCAAAGCAATGTCATAAAACAATAAATTGAGAAAACACACAATACAAAAAAAAACACACACACAGTCGTTAGACGTGACAACAAAACGCTTTTTTCCCCCAGCGTGACTTTCTATGGGTTTGTCTGGCAAACCCTTAAGGGGATAGTCAAACAAACACTTTGGGGATTTGGGCACTGCTGGAGAAAAAGCATCTGCTAATCAGGAAGTTAAGTTGAGATACGTGTGTAGAGGTGCTTTAATGCCAAGAGGTGCTGTGGAAGTAAAACATAATGCATACATGGAAAACCGGGTTTCTGCAGTTTATTTACATTTAAATTGTCTAAATTGTCTATACAAATTCTTTTAAACTCTAATGATAAATTAATTCGCGACGATGCAAAATAATAACGGAGAAAACCTACTGAGGTGACTGCATAGCACTCAACCTCATGTTGTTTTCACTCCACTATTATTCCGTTTCGTCCCGTACTATCCAACATTAAACATCTACATAAACTGGAACTTATGAGTTCATGAATCGTAGCCAGAGCCTATTTACAGCGTGCTAACTGAATACAGGAACGTGCTTCACGGGCGACATCAACCAAACAACTAACTTTACCATTCTAAAACCAAGCACATTCTGTTTTAAAGAACATAACAGACACGTGGAATGTGTTACTGTCTCTTTACTTACGTATCAAATGGCCTTTGTGTTGCCCGCTTCCTGCGTCGCCAAAAGACGTGTTGCCTCCCCCAAGGACTGAGCACAAGCTACAAAACCGGCGATGAGTGATGTTGCGTTCAAGTCGTATGGGGAAAACGCCCACAAACATAGACGAGGAAACGAAGGCTTGTTAGGATTTGCAAATAAGCGTGTAATAACATGGTGTTTCCTGTAAGATTTCATTCACTGTAGACTCGAGGATTCTAGACACAGTTTCACTCTTAACACACACGCACATAACATCAAATTTTAATTAATGTTTTCAAAAATACAACAATAGCAATGGTTAATTGAGAAATAGGTCCGTCCAGTGGCATACTGTTTTGGATTATATTCTTAGTGCTTGATTATGTGGTGATCTCTTTCTCTTAGGCAAATTGATAAACCAATTTGTTTATCAGTAGAACTTCAAAAGAAGCCATTTAAGTTTGCCAATGAAACCCAAACGCAGCATTATCTACGATGTTTTTTTATAGTGATTCTGCGCATTACTTTACGCATACTCACGTTTTGGCTAACACAAATGGCTTTTCTATAACTTCTTTCAGTTCTTATATTTAGAATATATAATCTAATATAAAATCATCATTCTTATCGTGTAGGCTACGCATTTATATAGAAGAGAATGTTTTAGTTTCAGACCGTTCATTGTGTGCAAAATGTACGCAGCATGGCATTACATGATACTGTGTGGAGGTCCATGAAACCTGACAGGAATTGGTGCTGCATTCGTTGATATAGTAAAATGCTTAATAATTTATCACTGTACGTCAAACCTCAAAACAAACCAACAAGGAAAATACAGAGAAAGACCGTAATTTCTTTTAAGTACTAGTGCGTTATACAAGCTATTTAAGCGTATAGTATGACAGCAAACGTTGGATTTATTCTTCGTTTTGTACTACAGTCTTTAAACGCAGCGCGACACCAACAACGAAGATGGCGTGTTGTAGAAACTGTTTTTGTTGCCAATGTTGCTGCACAGAGGGAGAGACCCGTACCCCCGAGGAACTGGTAAGGAATGGAGCAATTGAGATGTAAAGAAAGCACCTCTTGAGTAATAGGAGATTACAGTTCACCCACCATAATCTATGTTCAAAGAGCTTTTTAATTGTCCATTCTAGCTTGCTCGCTCCACCCTGGTGGTCTGTGTTCTGTTTGTCATGTAGCTTTTGCAAACAAGTGTGCAGAAATCCACTCCCAACCCACAATCAATAACGGTGCAAATACAGCCAGTAATTCATATTTAAGTGTGTTGTATATATGGGGATGTCCCTCGCTGATTGAGAGAATGCGTGTTAGCCAAACTCCTTAAAACGGTCTTGTTATTTACGATATGACTGCCTATGAAGGAAGTTGGGTACGAGCTACAACATGACTTTAATGGTTTACAAATTACCGAAATGAATACTGCAATACGGCATGTATGATAAAGGGTTTTATTTTCTGGGTCAGCAAGTAAATTGCCAGGCTAACAAGGACGCTGATGCCAAGCACTGGGTTGATCCCTAGCTCTGTGTAAAACTGTGCGCCATAACTCATAAGAGGGTGACTCATAACAAGTCATCAAAGCATACAAAACAAATACCAATACCAGTAAAAACACTCCAGAACTACGAATGAAAAAGCAGCTGGCAAAGACACAACTGACCCAGGCGCTGCTTTATTTGTTGTTGCACCTTTATACATGTTTATACAAAAAGCAGAGCTTAGCCAACAAGCCAGGTCCAACATCAGTTGACACTCTACATCAACATCAGCAGGGAAATAATTGGCAATGATAACTATTACTTATTTACACACACACTGTGACCACAGTTGACACATTAAAGGTCATTGCGACCGTCTCAACATCCCTGGATAGTTTTTAGTGGACATGTGTATATTTAAATATAGAAAAGAAAAGAATTGAATACATAAACTCAGTTTTCCTGGCTGACCTTTCCAGACTATCCTTGGGGAGATCCGAGATGAAGAAGATGAGATTCTACCCAGAAAGGATTATGAGGTGAGGAGCAGGAAGAAAACGTCATCATCAAAAAGCCCTCTGACATGTCTCTACTATCTCTTAGATGCGTTACAGTTTTAGTAAAAAAGGAATGTTATTACAATGTCTTTGTATTGTTAATTCTTTATTTATATTTAATAGAGCCTGGATTATGATCGCTGCATCAATGAACCTTATGTGGAGGTTCTAGAGGGGATGGACAATAAGGTAAGACAAGATGTGTTGAAACTTTTTAGAAACATGTTACACCTGTAGACTACATGCTCAAATAACCAAATTGTCTGTGTATGTGGGCACGTGTACAGTATTCCTGCATATGTATGTGCATGTCTCTATGGAATGATTTATTAATGGAAATAATTTGTACACAGATGCGCTTGACAAGAAAACAAGTTCTTATGAATTTACAGTATTTTGTCAATTTACACAAAATAATGTATGCTGTAGTATTTGTATTACAGTAGTCCCATATAGACTTCAATCTGTGGTTAAGTCCAAGTGAACTCTAATTAGTGGTATCAAATTTGAATGCATGTCTCTTTTTTATTATGTCGAGTCAACAATTTGTGAATTTAGTCCAAGGCATGTCTAAGTCATGTTTCTTGGGTTTCTTTAAGAGCATAACAGACCTGATTATAGTTACATAACAGAAAATGAAACTGTGTCTAGGCAATGGAAGGAGTGCGGTCTAAGGGAAACAGTTCTGAAATTATTCTCAGAATTTTAGAAAAAGTCAGGATTCCAAAAACATGTAATAAAAGACAAATTCCTTCATCTTAGTGTATTTTTTTAGATATACCAATATTTTATGTTCACATTGATTAATGTACTTTTATTTGCCCATAGAAAGCCAGGAAGTATGAAGCTGTACGGTGGATGATGGTGTTTGCTATCGGAGTCACAGTCGGTCTGGTATGTGATTTTGTAACATCTTGGTTGTTTTGCTTTCTAGTCAAACATACTGTAGATAAAGATGCAGCATCTCTTCCTCTTGATCTCTTTCAGGTGGGTCTCTTTGTGGATTTTTTTGTGCATCTCTTCACGCATCTCAAATTTACTTTGGTTGGTAATTGTATCCTTTAATGTGCTTTTACAAATTTGCAAAAGTAGAACAACTGTATTTGACAGAAGAATGGTGTTTCACGATCCACAAATGTTTTATGATCATACAATCTAGAAAAGACCAACATTGCGAATTAATTCAGTTTGACATTCTGACACGGCTTGTCGGGTAATGACTACAAGGCAGTCCTAATTTGTAGCAGCAAGGAGTATGTTTACTTACTATGGCTACCTCAATAATTATTTAATTAGTTAATACTAATGATTGTTTACTCTCCCTACAGTGAATTGTATTACCTCCACTTGCTGCCTGGTGCATGTAGGCTATAATTAATAAAAATCAGTTTTCAACAAATCAATAAACCAATTCAATTAATTTGTTGTTTAAACAGGTTCCAATCTTTGACATGAAGTTTTGATCGTTAAGTTGTAATTTATTAAACCACTGGTGTACATCCTTGATAAATGGAAGTTAAGTAGGAATTGCCACTCTGTAAGATTTTTTCCACAGTGTTGTGTTTTTATGTCCTTAGCTGAAATCTTTCAGCTATTGAGGAATGCAGTGAGAAAGGCTGCCTCGCTCTTTCTCTGCTTGAGCTTCTAGCATTCAACATGACTTTCATCTTCATTGCCAGCATGCTTGTCCTTATTGAGGTAAGGTCACTGTGTAGGGGTTTTTGAGATACTTACCCCTGAAACCCACCCCAATCTTTAGTTGTTGTATTTTGAAAAGACAGTTGCTGCTATGAGGCCGTTGTTATCGTGATTTTATATCAGCAAACTATTATTTATATTGCTAACTTGCCCAGCTAGAGCTAGCTGGCAGCCTTTAACTGGAGTCATCTTTCCCATGGCTGCCCAGTCAGCAGGAAGTAGCCTAATACTTAAGGAGCGTTACTTTAAAACAGTTTTCAATACATTGATCCAATTAACAATAACTGCTACTGCTGAGAAATAACTGACAACTGCAACAAGAGTACATCAAATGTTGACATCACATGGCACCAAAGATTGTCTGTGAGTTCACCACCTGCTGTTTACAATTAAATTGGAGCCTGCAAAAAAACTATTCTATTCTCAAACTCAAAACTTTTTTTGCATTGTTCAGAATTGCATTTGTGCTGTAAGAACCACATCGTGCAGATTTATGGTAAGATTCGTTTGGTCTGTTTTTCTGTCATCCAGCCTGTAGCAGCAGGCTCTGGGATTCCAGAAATTAAAAGTTACTTGAATGGAGTGAAGATTCCGGGAATTGTGCGACTGCGCACTCTTCTCTGCAAGGCCACTGGAGTGGTGTTCAGTGTTGCTGGAGGTGAGTAAATGGTATATGGCTATCTAAAAGTTTCACAAAATGAAGGCAGAAGTGCTTCAAATATAACTGGATAATCTAAGGATGACATGTTTCCCAATTTTGTTGACATTCAGTGGGTTTACATGCATCGTTACAGTCGGGTTATGATTCTAGCTTGATTGGGCCAAAGAGCTTGTTTATGTCATTGTCCCAGTATACATGAGCCAGGAAAGAAACAATCTATAGATCAGACATTTTCAGTGATGGGTGAATGATGCTTCTGACTTGGGTCTTTCCTCTCAGGTCTGTTTGTGGGAAAGGAGGGTCCAATGATACACAGTGGAGCAATAGTAGGAGCTGGACTTCCTCAGGTACACAGCATTCAACAGTCAGTGCCATGAACTGTATAAAACTGGCACACATTTACTATTTGTGATCATTAATGACATGACCCATTGTAACATGCATGACCTACGTTGAAATCTTGACTTGTCTCCAGTTAAATCAACTTAACCGAGCTCTTTTTCATTGAACTGAGCTGAACTCGGCACAACTTTACCAGAGTCTATTTACCTTTATTTACCTGACTAAACTCAGCCCGACTCAGCTTTACTTGATTCGGCTCCAATTAATTTGCTTTGCGTGATGGAATTGATCCATTTCAAATGAAATCAGTGCTTTGGTTCCACTTGGAAAATGAACTCAACTCAATGACTCGCCTGAGTTTACCTTGATTTCGCTTGCCTCGTATGCCTTGGGTGAACTCAACTTGAAATGACACGTTTGTCCATTATTTGATTTGACTGAGACCAGATTTGAATTGACATCGTTTAATGCTTTTTATTTATTTATTCGATTTTGTTTGTTAAAATAGTGCAGCCATTGACTCGTTAACATTAATAATAGACTTATTTTGTTTAAAGTGCACACATCACATGTTGTCTTCCTCTCTCAGTTTCAGAGTATCACCTTCGAGAGGATTAAATTTGATTTCCCCTACTTCCGCAGTGACAGGTGCGTTTGTGCTGTACACACATATTTACATGCGCCTCAATCATCAACCATGCCTATAAACAAAATTGATGGTATTCTACGCATACAACCAAATTCAGTCTATGGTCTATGGCAGGGCTGGGCAATTCTTTTTCCCAGGGGGCCACATGAGAAGCACAGAATGTTGCTGAGGGCCAAACAAATGTTGTCACCTCATAACTGTAAATTTAACACTAGTTTAGATAACAGAAAATAAACTGAGCTTTTCCTGTTGTTATTTAGCATTTATTATATAAAAAATCACTCCATATAGTATATTAATACGAACATTAAATTATTTGGGGGACTTTGAAAATATGACACAGGTAATCCAAAACTGTCATCATGATGCTCTCTTGGATTAAACCCATCCTGGATTCCTGTTGTTTCTTTGACAACATACTTCAAGAAAAACAATCCAAACTGGTACACACACACACACACACACACAAACTACAGTTTACAAACGAGAACGTGAGTTTGTTTTGATGTGGATTGCCACCTCTACATCCGGACAGATTTCTGTGTTTCTCTGTGTGTTTTATCTTTTAACGGAACGGTTCATTACAAACTAAGCAGACAGTTTTACGGTAAATACGGAGCAGTCAGTGACGTTTTAAACACAACCAGCATCAATCTTTGGCTTAGCGCTCAACATCAACATCAACAACATGCCACGGACGTAAGTGGCGTGCGTATGTACGTACAGACGCAAAAAAGACACCTTCAAAATAAAAGCATTGCCGTTTTAATCCACGCACGAGGTAAACTTATTTAACTTTAGTTTTATAATTTCCGATTAACCCTACCCGGGCCGGTCAGGGACAGGCAAAGGGCCGGATGTGGCCCGCAGGCCGTACTTTGCCCAGGTCTGGTCTATGGTCTTGTAAAAATGTTGGTAATTTTGATAAAATGTTATATCATTTCTGGAAGTTATTCTGGATATACTGAAAAGCAATTCCCTTCTCTTCTCCTAGATATTTCAAGGAATTCTGTCATCTTAAAAGCATGTACCATATATTTAGAACATCTCTATAGTTGAGTTATAGTTATAGAGTATAGTTGTATACTGCACTATCATCAAGTCGTCTTTACTGTTCTCCAGGGATAAGCGAGACTTTGTGTCAGCGGGTGCTGCTGCCGGTGTGGCTGCTGCCTTTGGGGCTCCCATTGGTGGCACCCTGTTCAGTCTTGAAGAAGGCTCCTCTTTCTGGAAACAGGCACTCACTTGGAAAGTGGTATGTGACCTTATTCAATGAAAACTAAGAGACATTGTCATTCACAGTGAGACATTTCTATTCCAATCCAGGGCTGTATTTCTGTAACTCGGGGTCATCCCTTTAAAAACAAATGTCACAAATCGTAACTACCGTGGTTCATTACAAATAGTGAATTCCCTCTGTTTCCCACACAAACACACACTTTGGGTACTGACATTTGTTCCCAAAGCATCTTAATTAATCTTTGGCGAGCCTAACTGTATAGTGTCATTATAGGCTCAAATTTCATCTCTGGCTGACGGGAATATGTGTTTGAGGTCTGCTTTTTACTCTGTCACAAGTAATGTATGTAAAGAGAATGAAAGGCCCTGGAATTTTGTTCTGTACAATGTGAAAAAACAAAGGCATAAATAGATACAATGAATTTCTAATTCCTCAGATAGCCAAATTCACCGTCTAGGTAATAGATAGATAGATAGATAGATAGATAGATAGATAGATACAGTATATGAATAGTCTTGTACAATAGTAGTGAACATTATGCACTTAGCATTGAGTATAAATGATAACTGCATTTCTCTATTTCAGCTCTTCTGTTCCATGTCGGCCACTTTCACCCTGAACTTTTTCCGTTCAGGCATCAACTACAACAAGTGGGGCTCCTTCCAGCTGCCCGGCCTGCTCAACTTTGGAGAGTTCAAAGTAGAGTTAGATGACATAACATTGCTTTGACATGTGTTTCTTTTGCTTGAGTTAGATGTCATATGACATGATATGACTTGACATTCTTTTGCTTAAATCCATGCAAAAAAAATTGATCTTTTTTGCAGTGTTGGTTTGGTCAAAGATAAGATAAGATAAGTTTAACTTTATTCACCAAATTCACATGTTACAATAGCTCAAAAGTTACAGATAGAAAAAGGAGTGATAGATAATATCAAACTATCAAACACACAACAATATACACTCTCTGCACCTTTCACATAATGATATAGGAGACATATATGGACAGATATGTAGATATGAAAATATATGAGAACATAAATACAGAAATATGAATTCAACATTTTTTTAATAAAATGACACACACTATCTAACTATACTTAACTATATTCAAATAAAACAATTTAACTGTATTTAACTATAATTCCTGAAACGAATTACCAAGTTATGATAACCAAAAAACAAACAGAAACCATAAGCCCTGACCAATACATATCATACAGTATGTCTCACATATTGCATATTACAGACATGCATATAACATAAATACATATTACATATGGGACTTAAGTTTGGTGGCTAGACTCCCATTAGGCTTTCAGTCATTCATTTACCAAAGTGTTGGCTCAGAGAAACCTCCACTTAGCTCCACTTAAACACTGTTCTAAAACTCTAAAGCTCTGTAAAGACGAGCAAAAATATTTTTTATTAAATATTCTCTTTCTCCATAATTAAAACTAGAGTGTGTTTTATACAGTATATGTAAATATGATGTTTTAATTAGTACTTAGAACCTGGGAGCATCTTTATCACACTGTGCTTCTTCTCAGTGTCCAGATGGTGATAAAAACTGCCACCTGTGGACAGCAGTGGACCTGGCCTTTTTTATCCTGATGGGTGTAGTGGGCGGCCTGCTTGGGGCTCTATTCAACTGCATGAACAAGATCCTGGCCAAGTACCGTGTCAAACATGTTCACCCCAAAGCCAAGTTTATAAGGTGACAGAAAGTGATAGATATAAACATTTAAAATAATTTACTTGACAAATTCTCTCAAGGATCAGTTTTGTGCAAAATTGGCAATCTTTGAAAAAGTTGCAATGGAAATAGTGAATTTTGCAGTAACCTGTTTAAAGCAAATCATATGCTATATATGATTATATATATATTTTATATATATATATATATATATATAATGCTATGATTATAAATGTATGTTTCAGGAATATAATTAAAGTCAAGTTGATGTTTTTTTCAAGGGTACTGGAGAGCCTGTTAGTTTCCATGGTGACCACCGTGGTCATATTTGTTGCTTCTATAACATTGGGGGAATGTCATGACCTGCCCTCCCCCACATCCCATAACACCTCAAACCTGGTAAGCATGTCCTCTGTTCATACGATAAAATTGTTTATAGTCTAGTTTGCTTACTTGTAACATTTTTGCATCGATTTCTGATTATTTTAGAATAGGTATGGTATTTATATGACATTTGAAAAATCTTAATCTGAGTTTATCAAAGATTTTAACGTGCATACGAACATACTAAGCACAGCTATCTGCTAGTGCTTCCAGCAGCTACTTACAGGACATCCTACTCAAGCACACTATAGAATTAAAAGTAGAACCTGTGCAACAATCACTGCTGATGATCTACAGAAGTTGTTTCGGGTTTTGGTTTCAGCTGAGTGGCAGTGAAGACATCAACTCAACCATCCGTAGGTTCAGCTGTCCCAACAAGACCTACAACGACATGGCCACTCTGTTTTTCAACCCACAGGAAGCGGCCATCCACCAGCTCTTCCACTACAATGGTAAGACTGGCTTTTATTTGAAAGAAATCTCCATCTTATTAGAGTAACAGAAGTAATGGCTATACTAGATGGAAATCGCCAGAACATTACAACAATCGATGAAGGGCTGCTAAGAGGATATGTGTGCTAAAGCCTTTGACAAACAATAGTAAATCTTAGGTTCCGAATGAAATGAGAAGCACTCCAAGCAAATGTGCAGCACCAGAAACAGAATATTTTTTTCTCTATTATCAAGATTTGGGTTATGTTGAGATTATTCATTTTTGGCTGAATTGTTTTAGTAGAACATGATGTTTACTATAGACCTAGCCAACAGTAATTTTTTTATGACATCCTAAGCATTTGGTTGTTTTACTGGATTGCAAGAAACAGAAACACTTGAACCAACACACTCACCGTTGAATTTTATGAATATAGCCCCAAATGTGATTTTTACTGTGAAGCAGCTTTGAGTTCTGTTGCTAATCCTCGTGGTTACCTAAGGTTAGTTAAACAGCAATCAATGGAAGTTTTTTTTGTTTGTTTAGACAAATGTGAATACTGAACTCCTTTCCTTTCCTCCAGGTACTTTCAGCCCCATTACTCTGTCAATTTTCTTCCTGCTTTACTTCCTGCTGGCCTGTTGGACATATGGTGTGTCCGTACCCAGTGGTCTTTTTGTCCCATCACTGCTCTGTGGGGCAGCTTTTGGACGCTTGGTAGCCAACATTCTCAAAGTGTAAGAATAAGCTCATGTTCTAATGACAACGTTTTGGCTTTGTAGGTGACCTGTCCAACATTCCCATTTTGAAATATTGAGAGTTGTATCATATACAGTGACAGACAAATTGATTAATATGATCAAATGAGTCGGCAAGTAAAATTGGAGTGAGGGAGAGAGAGAGTGGTCAAAGAGAGGAAGATGGCGGAATGGAGATGAATTAATTACCTATGATATGATGCAGTGTGCGCATTATTTGTGTGCATTGTCTATATACCAATGTTTGCTGCCGTATAGACCTGCCTCCTCGCTGCCGAGGACAGCTGCAGGCTTCATTGAGAGCTTCTCTATGTTGAGAGAGGGGATACTTCATTAGGTTGTAAGCAGAAAAGATGTGAGTGAAGTGACAACAAGTTAATTTAATTTAAGAGCCTCAATGTTGTCATTTTGAAAACTCCAGCACAACATAAAGGTCTAGTAATATTCAAATCCATTTTTTTCCTTGCCCCTCTACAGTCGCTTGTAATTGTCTGTAAAAACACAGAAAGTGTGAAAATATGACACCACCCGGGTCCTTCAATTAAAGCAGTTTTCTGAACTGTCATCGCACATTAATGTGGCCATCAAGGATTCAAGATGGCTCCTGCTGTGAAGCTGAAGTTTTGGACTGCAGGACCCTTGAATTGCTTTTTAGAGTATAATATTTTAGCTAAGAATAATAATCTAAGCCATACCTAAAAACCCAATTTGGGCCACTAAAGTTACTAAGTATAACCTCATACTATTTAATATGTGTGTTGAAATAATGGCATGTACATGTTTCTGTGTTGTTTTTATGTGTGTGGCTGCAGGCTGTATTTTACTGATTTAAAATGATACAGATGCTTGTATGTGTTTGAGA
Organism: Brotula barbata; assembly: GCA_900303265.1. Lineage (NCBI taxonomy): Eukaryota > Metazoa > Chordata > Actinopteri > Ophidiiformes > Ophidiidae > Brotula > Brotula barbata. Next base: position 174,118 of record OMNV01009225.1, on the reverse strand, counting down.
CAACATTTACCACAATATTTAATGATTTAATGTTTAATGATGACAGAGGACATGCTTAACAAATGATACACTGGTGGATTTCAGGCCTGTAGGGCACCAAAATGCTTAGAAACAGATCTGGTAATGTAGCCTATACACACATGCCATATCATCAGTAATGAATTAACCTCTATCTCATGTTCTCTCTGTCTCACTCTCTCTCTCATGAGGGCTTTTCAATCTACTCGTGCAAAAAATCTACTGCAAATGCAAGCAAAACACAGGCAGCCTGGAGGGCTGAATCGTCAGTCAGCATAACGTTCGTACACATTAGACAGTTGATGTCAGAGGGTCCTTAGAGCGAAATGCAAATCAGTACACAGGATGAGCGGAAATGTATCCTTATATCTTCGTTACGCATTACTTGCAGACCAATGAGCAGACACATAAGATCTTCCCAAATAAATTCAAAGGTACAACTTTTGCACTATTTCTCAATTAGCTCAGCCTCACAATCTGATTTGTTTGATAATTACAGACTAATACTTGGTGTCAGCTGAATCCACAGTCCTCTCTCCTACTGTTTTCTTGCACCGATAGACACACACCTGCTCCCATATGCTCTGAGCATGTAAGCTCACATTATATTTTATTGTGTGCCGCAGGTCTTTGGGTGGAGCGTTTTGGTTACTTGTGCAATTTTTTTTTTTAGCACAAGTAACAAGTAATGCACACCAAAATTAAAAACGTTTTTTTTTGTGAATTTCTAAATAAGACAGTATAGAACTGTACAATGACTGTAACATCATGCATACTCATATCCAGAGCTAACATCACTGTAAAGCTAACATGACAAAATCTTTTGAAACGCACACACACACACACACACATACATTATACACATGTGCACTAAAGTTGGTGATATTATATTGGCTCAGGTTACCTACTGTTACATTAACTTACAATCTGTGTACGACAGAAACCTTGGAATGGACATCTATTCTGGGACCTTTGCTCTCATTGGAGCTGCATCATTTCTCGGAGGCGTGGTGAGGATGACCATCAGTCTGACTGTCATCTTAATCGAATCAACCAATGAAATCACATATGGACTCCCCATCATGATCACTCTCATGGTACAGTGTGAAGTGTTGTTGAGTTATTATTCTCATTAAATGCTTTGCCTTCTGTTACTTAAGATTATTTCAGCTGCTATGAAAAATAATGTAATTGTAAATGGTTTTGTGTTGGTTCAGGTTGCCAAATGGACTGGAGATTTTTTCAACAAAGGCATCTATGATATTCACATCCAACTAAGAGGAGTACCACTCCTGGAGTGGGAGACAGAGGTTGAAATGGACAAGTAAGATGTGTTCATATATCAAACAATAACAAACGCTGCTTTAATTGAGCACTTTTCGATAAAGACAAGGATAAACTGATTGGTGATTAGCTCTGAGTTGTTTTGTAGATATTGTACTCTTTGCTATTTTCTAAACCACGACAGTTTGGCTTGGTTTGTTGATCTAGCAAACAACGGTTGTGTTAAAGTAAACTGACATGTCAAATTACCAAAGCAAACCAAATTTGCTTTAGAGCTCTGTACTTGAAGACAGGGGCTTTGCATCTCATTCTTTCAGCATGGTGTGTGTGTATGTGTGTCTCTCAGTGTGTCTCTCAGTCTGTGCGAGTGTGTGTGTTTGAGAGAAAGAGAGAGTGTGTGTGTGTGTGTGTGTGACGGGGAGAGGTTATAGGAGGCACAGCTTTGCCTGAATGTGCGAGAGATCAGGTCAAAACTTCCCATTTATATAAAATGACTTATCAACTGAGTGGGCTTAGACAGTTGGCGTACAGGTCACCAATTGGTGTGAGCTAAATCCAGTTTAAAGTCACCCATATTTCAAACCAGTACAATTTACCACCAGACATGTCTGAATTTTTATATCTTTCTTTAATAGGCATAATAAGGAGATCTCAAAATGGGATACAGTCTGCTAATCATAAACTCCTAAAAAGTGATATCAGGCTCATTCATCCACAAGGTCAAACAATGCCATGCCGTTATAATTCAAAACGGAATGACTTTACTCCTTCCTGTAGCACTTTCTTCAAAAGGCAAAGGAACAAAAGGGACAAAAAAATCAAGCTTGATCTGTCGCACTTGTTCAAAAAGTTTAAACATTTTCAGTTTGGAGTTTGGGTTTTGAATGAGAAGCCTTCACTCAACATGTGGCTTAGTCCCTTCATAGTGAGTTGTAGTAGTACAATAGTCAATTACACTTGATTGTCACGAGATGGAGCCAAACAATTGCAGCCCGTGTATCACTCAGTCGGGAGTGCCAGACTGCTCCTCTTCTTCAACGTGTTCAGTTGCCTCTGTTATGGGACAGGATCTTAATCCAGATTGTCTGAAAGCCTCTCTGCGTGACCTTTTTAAAACCCCAGCAACTGGTAACCCTGTATACATACCACAGTTTTTACATTTCACAAAATGTAATACATAAGAACATAGACATTTTTGTCCGTTAGATGATGTGAGCTGTAACTATTATAGTTGTTCCTTTATCTGCCTCAAAGTGATAAGAGAACCCACATTGTGGTTCCAACACGCTGCTTCACCATTTGTGTAAAATTCAGTTACTGCAAAGTTTGGCACACATCCAGTGTTTCTGGACATAAGACACATCTGAGATTTTATTTGTTCATTTTATTTTTTATCTATGTAATATTGTTATTATTTTATTTGTATAATATTTGCACTCCTTTGTTGTAATAATTTTATGTATTTTCCATTTATTATTCAACAATGCCCAATTTAGATTGAAAATTTTTAAATACTGACCCTCAGTTCGGATAGGGAAACTACACACGCTTTCCTTGGGTCGTTTTTGTTGTGTGATCTATTTCAAACTATTGAAAAAACATGATCCTGCTTGGACAGGACGGCACCACACTTTGTGCTCACCTTGTAGAGCTCATGCCACATACCACAACGGCACAGGTCAGATTCTGATCTGTGCCCTCTACTTCCTGTCTATTTTATTTTGCTACTGTACCTGTACCAGCATAAAAAAATACTAGGTGTTCATTATACAATGTATAGCTTGATATGTATCTATTCCCTTATTCTTTCTAGATTGACAGCTAGTGACATAATGGAGCCCAATCTGACCTATGTTTACCCCCACACCCGGGTTCAGTCTCTAGTCAGCATCCTGCGCACCACCGTTTACCATGCTTTCCCTGTGGTGACTGAAAACCGGCAAAATGAACGAGACTTCATGAAGGGCAACATCCTGGTCAGCAACAACATCCGCTTCAAGGTACAGTAGACCCCGTTACACTTCACATTTTTAAACTCTGTCTCATATCCGGAGGGACTCTTCAGTGCCTTGCACAAGGACTTTTTAGCAGGACACATGGAGACAATGGAGACATTTCTGGAATTATTCTGCCACCTTGTCAACACTCATAATGTAATATAAGGTCAAACAATGTCATGCTGTTATAATTCAAAATGGAATGACTTTACTGCTTCCTGTAGCACTGTCTTCGTTTTCTGACTTTACACTAAGTGCACACTGGCTTGAAATGAAACTGACAAGCTCGATGTCAGGCTGTAGCCACAGGTGCACACAGACACTTGAATATTCAAAGTAAAGTTTAAAGATAAAAGAAAATCCCAAGAGATGCTCCTAGCCACCTTTTTTTGTTTAAGCTGCCTTGTCAGGTAGAGGTTGGAGACCCTGGTCTGAACCTATGCTGTACTGTACTATCCTGTCCTGTTTAGAAATCCAGTGTTGTTTCCCGTGTTGGGGAACAGCGACGGCGCTGCCAGTCCATGAAATCATATCCATCCAGTGAACTGAGGAATGTTTGTGATGAGCAGAACTCTGCTGTGGAGCCTGCTGAAGAAGGAGAGGACATGCTGCAGCAGATGTTAGACAGGAAGTACGAGAGGCACATCTACACACATACACATATATATATATACTGTATATACACACGCACACACACACATACATATATATATATTTGTGTGTTGCAGGCATGCACCCTACCCTAACCTGTACCCAGATCAGTCTCCTAGTGAAGAGTGGAGCATGGAGGAGCGTTTCAGACCACTCACTTTCCATGGCCTCATCCTTCGCTCCCAGTTGGTCAACCTTCTCATCAGAGGGGTCTGCTATGCAGAAAACCAGTCGGTGAGACGCTCTCTCACTCTCTCTCTCACTCTGTCTCTGTTTTGTTCTCTTTCTCTCTCACTCTGGACATTGGAGTTGCAATGATGATTGAGTTCAAAGTGCAGACTTTCAACTTTCAACTCACGCTGTCTCCCTCTCGCTCTACTTTCTCCTCTCACATGTGTGTCATTCCCTCATTGTTTCACTTACAAGTAAGGAAATAAGGGTTTGTAGCTTATTTCATGTGTGCCATTTGCATTGGAAGAAATGTATTGTTTTGCAAGTGGCCAAGTGAATCACCTCATCTGAATCCATTTGAGCATGTCACCTGCGCCCCAAGATCAAACAGAAAATGAAGACAGCTGCAGTAAATATATAGCAGAGCATCACAAGAGAAGAAAAGACTTCATGCAGTCACTGACTGCAAACATTTTCAACAAAAATGCATCCAAGTATTACAATAATAGAATGATTCCATTAGTTTGTCCAATTGCTCTTGAGCCCCTTATATTGGGAAGCTATGTGAAAAAGGTTGTAGTTCCAGTTCACCTAATGTAAATACCCTCAAATTAAAGCTGTGAAAGTCTGCAATTTGCTCCATTGTGACACTCCGCTGTATAATGGGAAAGGATCCCCGCTTGCTGTATTAACGTCCATCCACGTGTTTGCTTCCATCACAGAGTGCCTCTCAGCCCAGACTGTCCTATGCAGAGATGACGGAAGATTACCCCCGTTACCCTGATATCCATGACTTAGACCTGGCCCTGCTCAACCCACGCATGATAGTGGTATGACCCACTGAGTCAAACAATTGCGTTGTTATGAGAGAGGCGTTTGAAGTGGGCTAGAGAATTTTCAATCTCAACAAGTAATTTTGATCTTGACCAAAGTGCTTGGCAAACAACATTATGTTCTCAATGTTCCCAGGATGTCACACCCTACATGAACCCTTCTCCCTACACTGTGTCGCCCAACACCCACATCTCACAGGTATTTAACCTGTTCAGGACCATGGGCCTGCGACACTTACCAGTGGTCAATGCAGTTGGAGAAGTAAGTAGTCTTCCACAGAATAAACGGGTTAATTATTGTTATTTTTGGAAATCGTGTTTACTACACAGCACTCTAGTAAAAAGCCATTAAGACACATTGTTGTAAGGGGTTTCTGAGGTAAAAATGGGCATGTTACATATAATGAAACATAGAAAGAACACTAAGAAAAATGTATTACTTCATCAAATGGGTTGAGTCATTGTGAGTCCTGGTTTTGGAAGCCTTTAGTATCCTCCCCTCACCCACATACATTCATATTGCCATGATGCCACAACCTTTCACTTCTGCTATGGCTTACTGACTTGTAGCCTTTAGAAACCTCTTATCACAGGGCGGGATGTACATAAACATACTGACTGAACCACTGAAATTGACTTGAAGGGAAAGAGGTTGAGTTACTGTGTCCCTTGAGTTTGGTTTATAAATTGGTCTTTCACTAACCTGTAGATACTGTCTGTTTGTGTCAATGCACTGTGCAGAGTATTCTGTCATGTCTTATTGATATTCCTTCTCTTTCAGATTGTTGGGATCATCACAAGGCACAATCTGACCCACACATATCTTGTGGCCAAACTGCGACAGCACTATATCACCATTTGACGTAACCCCATCGCATCTTTTGGTCCTCCAAACACAAGCCTCATTCAGACCTGCACCTTTGTCATTCCATTCTTTGCATGCATTCCTAAAACACACACAGTACATTCAAAATCACACACAGATTATTTTTGGCACAATACAAAAATAGGAAGTGATATTTTTTTCAGTTGTATTTACTTTGAGTTTGACAATACGGACCATAACTTCAGAATGTTGGAACAGAATTTTGATTTCGCTACAAAATTATGGCTTAAGACTGGTTGTGTGTGTGAGTCATACTGCAAACTGCTTTTGTGTGGCACCCAAAGACTCTCCATTACATGGCTGACACCTTCACATCGACAGGCAGTTTAGTTTCCATTTCACCTCACCCGCATGTCTTCAGAGATGGGAGGAAACCTATCCCCCGACACAAGCTCCACACAGAAAGGCCCTAGACACACAACCACACTAACCAGTAAGCCACAGTGCCATTCAGCCAAATGTCAGGCTTGAACATATAGTTTATAGTAAACTAGGCACAAAACGGTTATTACAATCTATTAAAATTAAATCTAAACTGTAAAAAAAAACCAAAAAAACAGTAAAACTTTCAAGCTTACATCGTAACTAATTATGGATGCAGATGTCCTTTAAGCATATTTTTTTTTAGCTGTTTATCTCTGACTTTTCAAAATGAATCAAGAGGTTTTTTTAATGAAGGCTTTCAGTTAACAAGCACAAAAATCAATTGGTAGAACAAAGTGAGCTGCCTTGAATGGTTGATCCTCTGCCTGAGTTTATCTGATGACAGCAGTGTGAGTATTGGTGGGTTTTCACTGTTAAAACTCATCATCTCCTCCTCACTCTACTCGTAAGCGAAGCGTTCCCTCGATCACGGCTGATTCTGCTTTATTATTGTCACTGTAGCACTTTTAATTTTAACTGTTGATTTTTATTTATTGTACTTGTAAATGGAATATATGCACTAAAACCTTGTTGTTACCTCCGTACATCCTACAGCTAAACCGACCTCACCTAGAGGTTCTGTCAGGGCAAACATTTCTAACCTGTGGATAAGGACGTTGTGTTTTTTGCACAGATAACGAAGAATGTTAGGATGTCAGTTTTCATTGATAGTATTTTTGACAATTTTGGGTCTGGCTGACCAAGATTTTGTTTTTTATTCCGGCCAAGACAAAGGATTAGATTTTTGAAATAAAAGTTTCAATCCACAAAAGGACTCAAACCAACTGCAGAACAAATATAAAGGGATCAAACAAAAGGACCTTGAATTGTGACTGATAGATTATGAGCATATATCAAACATTACTTATTTGTGTCATGTCTCTGCTCAGCGTTTTATTTAAGAGATTATTTTTATACATTGTTTGTATGATTTGCTGTTCGTGTTGTGAATGGTTCATTGTTATATGAAAACATTTCAAAATGGACGAGCGCCGTCCAGAAAATGTGATAGTGATGGCCTCATCACTGTTCAGTTTTTCCTTTGCAATATTTTTTGTGTCATCTAATCTATCATCTAAGTGCTACATGTGGCATCGCCTTTATACAGCTGGTATGCATCATGTCAGATTAATAAAAATTGTGGAAAAATGATACATTTGAGGGACTTTTGCCAAATATTTTTTGTGACATGCTTGTGATGTGTATACGGATGTTTAGGCAGCACTCTACAAGTACAGGGAACAAAGCTGCTGTCGTGGAACTAAAGAGCAGAGAGACCTCTGTCCTGTGCCTTTATTATTGTTCAAATAAAAGTTCATGCACAAACTGTTATACACCCTTTCGTGGCACATTTACTAAACCCACCTCCAGAGCTCAAAGTGGGAAATAATAGGTGCCTCTGCTCCCTATGTTGGCTCTTGTATCATCATCAATCATGAAGAATTTAGATTTTCTTCTACAGCAATTGAAAAATCCAGTGACACAGTGCAACTACTCATTATCAGGCAGTCGGTTTCTACATTCTTCATTTACTTTATGATGAACACGATTGTGTGACACCTTTTCCTCAAACAGTAAATGGAAACAGGCAGAAAGACAACACCTGTGGTAATAAATGCACGTCCATGCAGGGGCATCAGCATGTGCAGGACTTTGTCCGAAGCCATGTTTCCGACATGGATCCGTTCTGGGAATGCAGCCCAGATAGTAATCACATCTCTCTGGTCCACAGTGGAAATAAACCTGCAGTTCAGTCCATAAATAATGCATTTCCCACAACACCTAGCTGCAGTCCTGCTAGTTTTTAAAGACATGAGGCAACCTGTGAAAAAGTACGTCGGGTCATTTTAAGAGTCTGAAGCTCATCATCGCTCTCCTCATCTGGTACCACGTGCAGGAATGCTCTCCTGGCTAATTACTGTAGCTTAATGGATGTTCTTGATCTCAGTAATTGAACTTGACAGGTTACTGTGACTGTTGTCTTTGTCAAAACCTACAGTGACATCTCCTTGCTGCCTGTCTGAATGCATTAACTCAGTATACACAATGGAATGAATGAATCATTTCATCTATTTTTGTCCACTGGCTTCTGTTTTTGCAGGAGGTTATGAAATTAGTTTCTAAGATTTGGGGGGAAAAAAAAGATGAAAACTATTCTGGGTGATCTGTACTACTAACTTTGGTCCATGAAGATTTAATACATCTAAGAATGCCCCACAGAAAGTTTCTCTTCATCTCTGATCCCACGCACCATGATATTAGACACTTAAAACAACTTCTCAGCCTCCATATTTGGCTCCAGTCAGCTTTATTTTTTTATAGGAAGGTGCTGGTTTTTTTTAACAGCAATGCCACTCACCAAGCACCAAACGTTGCTAGTTGCAGAATGTCTCTGTCTTTATGTGTGCCCAATAAAGATTCAGTTGGCATCCCATATGTCTTGTACAAGCTGTCTCAGTCACATAACCGCAGGACAACCAAATAAGAGGGCACACATGGATAAAAGAAATAATTATGGTCGACGTTAAAGACAATGTTAGTCAAATGAAATAACCGAATGTAAGGCAAATAAAGTAACCGAATCCCTCCCATGCACAAAGTGGATTTTATTCAGCTTTATTAGCAATCCACATGTGGTTACATAGTTCATACATATACCAAGTCAGAAATACAGAACAAGAAGAGGCCCAAATGTGCTCTGTGCCAAAGTTCATTCTGGAGTAACAAATTGCAAAGTTGATTTACACAAATTCTAGAACTAATTTAGTGGATACACACACACACTCTCACACACACACATATATATATAATGTAAAGTTTCAAGACAGTGGTTTCAGTCGAGTTACAACTCTGTTTTTTTGTGAAGTCTCACGTTGCCAAATTTGTGACTTGAGTCTAAGTCAAGTGTCACTCATGGAACTCCGGTTAAAGCTGCATCTCAGGCCAAAGTCAGCCTAACCTGAAGGGGAAACACACAACAACATTTTCAGTAACTTTGAAGTGAATTTCTGCATGTTTCGTTTCTACAGGGAAAAACCAACAGCACGCACAGCTACTGCAGTGATTGAATGGCAAAAAATATTACTCAAACCCCACCCCCCAAGTTTTTCATACACACCAGATATTAACTGAGCCCCAGGTACTATTTAGACATCAGCAGAAAATATGGTGCACACTACTGGCAGTTACAAAGGTTTCTGCCCTCTGATTGATCATTAGTACATTGTTGTTTTTTGTGTTGTTTTTTTTTGCTTGCATGATTTTGAGATTTATAGCAGCAAATATAACTTCATTGTTATTAATATTAATATTTACATGACTAAAGATAATAAAGATTATAATCAATAAAGGTTTTGAAATTGATATTGTAGTAATATAAAAAAAATGGTTATCAAATATGATACAAATATTTTAGGCATTTAATTGTATTTCACTCGCACTTGAATGTGAGCTGCTCATCGACATTTGATGTCTGAAAATAGGCCAGGCCAAATTGAAAAGTTTTGCAACAGCAGATGCAGGGGTGAGAGAGAGAGAGAGAGAGAGAGAGAGAGAGAGAGGGATGAATTAATTAATGATGACATGGCGTGTGAATTGTCTATACCCTCGGTCGTTTGTTTGTCAGACTACTGTCGAAGCATTTGCCTACAGTCACGTCCCTAAATTCTCATTTAGCTATCATCAGACATTGTGTTACGATATGCCTGAAACATTTGATAGCAGGTGAATCCCTTTGTGCAGTAAAATACAGCCTGCATACATAGGCATGAAAATAGATCAGAGATATTTACTTTACCTCTGCCATGTTTGATGCACGTTTCAATTTAGCCTGACCAAAATATTTGCACTTTCCAAATACCAAAATCTAGATCTGTTGACAGAGTATTAGCCGAAGGTGTTTGATAAATTGTTTTAAATTTGTTTTCTATTTTCAGACAGAAATACACATACAGGAGACTAATAACGAAACGAGAGAGAATCATATTAGACAAGGTTTTCTCTTTTTTTCCTCTTTCTGTTAGGAGCAACAGCCCTCTTCTTTTTGAAACTATTACAATTTTCTGACAATTATTTTATGTGTGTCTGCGCAAGAAAAAGGGCCTGATGCTCAAAGGAGCTCTGTCAGTGTTTGTGTATCAAGTCGAATCGCTAAGCTGCACATAACTGCCACCTGATGGCACCGGTTATCATGAAACTGCCCTCGGCATCAGGAAACAGAAACTGTAAAGACAATTCATGAGTTCAATTTGTACAAAAGACACTTTCAGTTGGAGGGTTGTGTACATAAATGAATAAATAAATCTAGAATAGTAATCTAATCTCTTTAGTAATGCTCCTACTTAAAATACCTGCTAGGTTTTTCGTATTGATCGTTGGTTTGGATTCCTGGAACCTGCTTGGATGTTACATTGTCGAAAATGTGTAATTCTTTTTCCTTATCTTTCCAGTGTCACAAATTATTAATGAAATAAGCCCACAAACTTCCACAAAACATCTGTTCATTGGGGGATTGCTGAGGGAGTTTTTAGCTGCTTGTATAGCTTGGTAGATGTAAGGGCAGTGTGTGTTATGTGACATGAAACAGGAGAGGTGGTGGAGGAATGCTCTTCAAAGTTAAGTATCACATGTGCAGTGATAAACAGGTCATCCTATGTGTAATTCTGAAATTCCAAACAGAGAGTGACACCTTACGAAAGGTGATAAGGTCACCAAAAACATGAGGATCATTTGTGGGCCGCAGATGTCTTATTTTGATCTGCCGGCTTTGGCTGCAGTCTTACCTTTGCCACTGTTGCATCCTAGACCACTTGAATTTCCAATTCGATCCATTCTGGCTCCAAAGCACCCCGACGTCCGCTTTTTGGCAGACATCAGTAGATCCAGCAGACGGTTCTTCTGACTTGGGGTTAGGTTGTGGCTCTGAACTGGTGGTTGAGATCTTTCAGGTATCACAACTTCTTGGTCCCCCTCCTGGTCCAAGCTCCAACCCCGGTTGGTCTGGCTGTGCTCAGATTCTTGCTTTGTACCTTCATAGTCAGTTTCAGAGATCTCTTCTTGGGCTGCTTCAGCCAGACTGTCTTCAAAGAGCTCCAGCAGGGACTGATGAGGACACGAGAAGGTGTGTTTCAAACAAATAATTCCATTATATTGCTGTAAGCCGTAGTGTTTTATCAGTACTTTTAGGATAAACATAGAATTGCACACAGTGACAGTACAGCACATTTATGGGCTTGATACACCTGATCAATATTAATCAATCACAGCATCAATCACACAAATTCCTTTTTGTGTGGAATTTCTATGTACTTGCATGTCTGGCTGCTCCGGATTCCACCACTATCAGGAACAGGTCTGATAAGGTCAATGACATTGCCCTTAACCACTGTGAACAGCGCTTGACTTAACTCAAGGGCTGAAATATTTGGATTTAGGAATTCACTTTCCACTCCTTACTCTTATTCCTGAAAAATCTCTATCTATTGGAATTTCCTAATGTATTCCATCAAAGTAAGTTTAGGCTATTTCCCTTGTTTGTTTGTATAAATGACCAGCCAACTCAGAATTGCGCTTCTATATTTTGCAGTTGTGAAAAATGTTTTGAAGGTGGCACAATCCTGCCAAATTACAGTATATTTCTTAACATATCTGGCAACACGTTGTATTAAACAAAGAGTTCTTACAACATTTGAATTTATCTGCAAATTGTTTGCTGTATGTGTTTGTTGTGCCACAGTTTAGACAAGTGATTTACTTGTTGTTTGTCTTCATGTATGCCAAACAAACCACATAGAAAAGCAAAACGATCACTTAATAATACACTTACCTTGAGCAGGGCCACATCACTGGTGGAGGAAGATCGTCCCAGTACATGGCTGTTCACCAGTGTGTGTTGACACAGTAGGGCGGCCAGCAGGCCCCATAGAGCTACAGTCCTCATGTTATCCTTTATGCTGCTACTACTCATAATACTACCTCGAGTGCAAGCTTTTATACAGTATACCCCCCGTGAGCACACACTCTCTCACACAGACACACATATTTCCCATGTAACAGACGGTCTTGTGTCAGTGGTTCATCGTTTTGTCAATGGCTTCAAGAGCATTCTGGCACCTCTACCTCCTCCTGATAAGGCAGTTGGTCAGATGTCTGTAAGTGTTGCTTGGTGTTGGGTGATGTGTGTATGTGTGTGTGTACCGTATAAGTGTCTGGGTATCATCATGTTTACCAGCCAACAGCAGCATGACCTCAGGAACCATGTTGGAGCTCTGAGCTCAGATGTGGTGTGCATTGATTGGACTGTAGCAACCTGCAAATGCTGAGACATGCCATAGTAGGTTAGATCTGGATGGTGCTGCTCTATGATTAGTGGGGTGCATTTTTCCTGAACATTATTCATATAGTAGCAAGAGAAGATACTCATGGCAGGAATTGACCATTGGAAATAATTTAATAAGGATTTTTTTGTAGTTTTCCGGTGCAATCCTTCCCTGAAATGACGAGTCCTCCATTGAGTGACTATAAGTCAAGTCAAGTGCCTGTCCTTCCCCCAACACTGCGTAGTAGTAGAAACAACAATTAAATTAAATTATTTTTCAGCCCTGGTCTCACGCGTGGCCCACCAGCCCACCATCTGCTTTTGTTTCCACCTTGAAACAGCTGCCATGCCTTCAAATCAATAAAATAAAAGGACAAATTGCTACATAAACTGAAAATCATTTAAAAGATCAAAGAAAATGCCAAGGTTTCCATTGCAAGCAAATTAAATGACTGCATCTGTTCCCCCTTCTGTCACGTTGGTATGAACAAGCCCTGGACAAAGAATAGATTTTATTTGTTTGTTTGTTTCCATGACACCCAAAAGTATTGAAAAAGTACAAATCATCTTAACAACAATAAATGCACCAGATGTGGGCACTGAAACATATATTTGATAATAAATGTAGTGAAGTACTGAAATTTTAACGTAATGATGTTAAAAAATAAACAAACAACAATAATTTGGAGTTTATGGCTTATCTCATTATAAAAAAAAAAATGCCAGCACTTAAAGACAAAATACAAAGCAACAGTAGGAATCTGTGATTGGCTTGAACAAATGCATGTGAGGCTGCTCACTACCTTTGTTCCAAGTCTGCATATGAGGGAGACTGAATATCTGGCACAGGATCATAGCCCTCAGTATGTCCAACATTATACATTACAAGCTTAGAGATAGATAGATAGATAGATAGATAGATAGGTAGATAGATAGATAGATAGATAGATAGATAGATAGATAGATAGATAGATAGATAGATAGATAGATAGATAGATAGATAGATAGATAGATAGATAGATAGATAGATAGATAGATAGATAGATAGATACTGAATGAGCAGAGGGGTTACACTAGCTGAAAAGAACTTCCATCAACTATTTATAACTTTCAGCTTAAACCCACCTGCTCTGAATAAATTGAATCTATTTTTTTTCTTCAAATACTTTTTCCTTTTTTCTTTTGTCTTTCTGGCCAAACCCATCTTCTCTTTCCATGCTCACTTCATCCATTATTTTGTCGTGTTGGGGAAGTTACTTTGATGGTTATCTGTTCAGGCAGCAGGTAACTCGGGATTTATCAACCACATTTTCCACAAGGTTGCTAGGCCAATCCACCAACCCACGAGTGCTCCTGAGGCCTGTGATGGAACGCAGTGCTGTGACTAATGATCTTGGTCAGACTAATTGTGGAACATGTGCATGTGAACAAAGCTACTGTGGCTTTCCCAAGCGATCCTTTCAGTGTGGCGTGCTTGTGAGAGGTAAATGTAAATACGGTTGCTGTACTGTGGTTGTCCAGTTGGTTGGATCCTTAAAATGCACAGGATGAATTTCCCAACAACGACGTGGAAACATAAACATATTTATTTATATATTATTTTTACAGAGGTTACATCTATGCCTTTTACAAGTTAGAATTATTTTTTCCCTGTTAGTTAGTAATCTGGTTACTAACTTTCATTTGATTCAATTGCCACAGAGTTCTTGTTGACCCCTATTCTACTTTTTAGAATACTTTCTTTCATAATGAAGAAGAATCATTCCGTGCAGTTGTAAACATTTATTAGAACATACAATAGTACACAAAGCGCAGAATTACATTCATTTAAATAAATATAATCGTAAGCCAAAATTCAATAAATATGACTACATAAATATCATTACAATAAATAGATATTTTGGGAGCGATGATGCAGTTCCATGATTTTTAGATGGTAAGACTTCATCTTTTCTTTGGATCTGTAATGTAATAAGGCAACAATATAGTTAATTAGGCTATTCATAAACATTTCACATTATCTGGGAATAAAGTGGATTATTGATGTTGTTATTATAAAGCATTAAACACACATTCAGAAACTTACTGTATTTGCCAATGGTGTTACATCCTAGAGAGCTCATGGAGCCTATTCTGTCCATCCTTCGACCAAAGCAGCCGGAGGACTTCCTGTTGGAGTCGTTCCGGACAGTCTTCAGGTTCTTGGCTGAGAGAAACTCCCTGATGGCGGCTTCATCCAGGCCAGTTTGGGACTCTTCTCTAACTGCTGCCTCTTCCACGTCCAGGTCATCAAGCCTCTCGCTCTCTGCAGGGACTCTTGAGTTGACTTCTGTTGGCTCAGAGACAGATTGTGCAAGTCTTTGAAGGAGCACCTGCAACATAGACACAAGTCCACAAGTTAAACAAAGTCTTCCATGTCTTTAATATGAACATTTCATTCTGGCAAATGTGCAGCAAATAAAATCCTTTGTTGTAATACATCTTTAAGGAAAACATTTGTCATTGCCTAATATGTGGTAAAAAGATGTTTCCACAGAAAAGATTCCACAGAAACCGTCCTTGTCAACAGTTAATGAATTGTGGTGAAAGATTCATGCATTAAACCATGTAACCCATGGTTACTTCTTCACTGACTGTAAACAAACTGTTAATTGGTGGCTGAAGCAGTCATACTTAAAACAACAACTTCACAGAGATATTGGTCAAATAATGGCCTATAATAGATCCCGCGACATTCTATTATAGTAACAAAAGTGAAACTAGGTATTGTAGGAGACAGACATCATATTACTCTGATCTTGACTGGTAAATAAAATGAAATGATACCGTTTCAGATAGCCTAGAACTCACCCAAGATCCCATGGTGAGACTGTACAACAGTGAAATGTCTGAGACTCACCCGTAAGGTGTCCATGTCATTTTCATTAAAGCCAGCACTTATGGGATGTGTGCTGAAAAGCTGCAGGTTTAAAAGCAGGAGGAGGCCGAGGAGAGGAACGGATGAACACTTCATATTTCCCTTTGAATTCCTGCTGGTCCTAAGAAAGGCTGAAAGCTCTTTTCTTCTCCTCTCAGTTGCTGTTTGGATGCTTGGAACCCCAGCAGTACCCACTGCTCTTTTATACTTTAGCTTCCCGCACGGAACTATGCCAGGAATTGGACTGACATTCCTGACACCTTATAGTGATAACACAAGCTGTCGGAAACTACTCCTTTTAAAGCACTGTCTCTTAGATATAGGACATAACTATGACATAGCCACTTCCATATGTTACTTAGTTCCGAAAAATAGTCAACACCCCCTCAACACGGGACATTGTTGTCACCCGTAGCTACGGGAAGTTAGTGCTTAGTAAGAGGACAGATGTGGGGGTGATGCTAACTTTAGAGGTGTACGTGATTGTGGCAGCGTCGTGTAGTGATCTGTGGAGGTTTGTTAGATGCAAACCTACAGAGCCCACCAAGGGGCATCAGGATGACTCGGGG
>OMNV01009225.1:106023-145508 GCA_900303265.1 Brotula barbata | reverse complement strand
GGGGGGAACACTATGGAGAAATCTATCAATTTGCATGTGAAACCTCTGTACCGTCCTTTGCTAATCGGTGCCGTGGAAGTATGCTGGAGCCTTTACTCTACTTACACCCCTCAGACATATTTCTCTCCCAGAGCCAAAGAGCTACTTACAGTGTCATTAAAAGCTCATTGAAGCCCCCCCCACTGTGCCCTGACACATATCAATGGATTTACCTCAGGGTGCAAGGACCCCCACAGTTCCTAATGCACCATCAACAGCACAAAGAACAGAGCTCCAATGAAACTCAGGGTGCATTAAGGTGAAATGCCAGCACCGAGTCCCTGGGAGGCCATTTTGAATTCCTCCATGGAACTCATGGCAACGGACTGACCAACAAGTCAGTTGATCAGAACAATTATCAACGTAAGAATAATTATCAACATAAGAACAATTATCAACGTAAGAATAATTATCAACATAAGAACAATTATCAACGTAAGAGTAATTATCAACATAAGAACAATTATCAGCGTAATAATAATCATCTGCTCGTTTCAGTTCTCTACTATATTTCAGAAGTATTTATTGTAGGCAGGGTTTCTGACTTGTAACCTCTGTAAGCAGGGCAACTATGGCATTTACATCCACCAGCACAGCAGCTTGTTATGCTGTGTTATTCTCTATAGTTATTCTTACCACCCCACCGTGAAGACAGAGTGTGTGTACTGTATGAGGTGGTGCAGTGCGTCACCTCTCAAACTGTGACTTTGATCCCTGGCTCCACACTGCTGTTGTAATGAATGGTTGATAGTTCTTTTAGGTGGCAGATGATCCCTTCGGGTGGCCAATGCCCACTCTAGCCCACCCATAGATCCGCCCCTGGGCCAAATACTGCTTTTAGTCATTTAGCATCATCACAAAGATGATACAGAATGAGAAAAGAACTCTAAGGTAGCAAGAACGAGGAAGATAAGATGAAAAGGGCAGAAAGTCAGACACAAAAAGTGTAGCAGTGATGCAGTCATCACAGTGTCCCCTTGTGACAGTTTTATTATCAGAGCTGGTATGCAACACAAGAGTAATTTCCCCTAATGATCTCAGCCGCCTCCCACACCTCAGGATAAGTGAGTGTGGCTGACAGGAATGGAGAGAGAGAGGAAGGCATGGAGAGAGAAAGTGGGGATGTACACGGAATGAATGTGAATAAATATGGAAAAAGGAAAGATGTGGGGGGGAAAGGGCATTTGTGTATCTGAATATCATAATATCGTATCATTTCATATTGTTGAATGGAGACTCGGAGGAGACATTGGAGACATTTTAAAGTTGAGCTTGAGTGGAATCAAAGTTGAATATCTTTGCCTCACTGAGACTTTTACTGCCAGTATCCATTAATTTTCTGTACATTTCTGCACCGTTCTTGCCAAAAGTTGTTATATGTGGGCAGCACCTTATTAGTATTATGATTATCTCCTGTAAGTGGTGGCACTAACGTAATGTGTATGTATGTGAGTGGGAGGAAGATAGCTGACAAATGTCTCTAAAACCATGCAGCGATGTTGTGAAACTTAAATACATAAACAGTCTTTTAACGTAGCAAATGGCTCAATAACTTGCATGGCCAAATATTTGTATTCCTTTCTTATTGCTCATTACTGTGCCCTACGAATCAAATAAATAAAAAACGTGCAAAAATAGTTTCATAAGATTGCTGACAAAGTGGCGCCAGCTTCCATGAGCGATCATCAACCTGCGTCTGATGGTAGCCGTGGAACAAGTCGAACTTCTTAAAACGTCTTCCAGCCAATGATGCAAAAAGGTCTTCAATGTGTGGTAAACGAGAGTAATATGGACTGGAGCTCAAGTTTCAGTGACACACTTTCTGTAAATACCTTTCATTATTCCAACTTCCTTGGGGGAAATTGCAGCCTGTTTGTTCTGTTAATTTGGATGTCTCTTATCTCTTTCGAGGATTTATTGGTCTGTTGCAACCACTCTGTTGAACAATGGTAAACAACAGCCTCTGTCCTGTTTTACCTGTACGTCTAAACACCCTCTGGGCACAGTGCCTCTCAAAGCACTCAAAATAATGTTTGTTAGATGCAAAGCTGCATGGTTTAGTACAACCACTTATTTCGTTTTTGAACCCTGTGAAACTGCGGCTCCAGTATGTAGTATCATTTCATTTCAGTTTCATTTCCCTCTCAATTTTAATTTTAGGCTCTACTTCAAAATGTGACTTTTCTCTGACTTGCCACACTTTCTGCAAATAGAGATTAGGGTCTGTTGTCACTTGACATTTGCCAGCACCGATGCAATGCACGTGTTTATTTTTAGCACCGTCCTTTTTCCAATTTGCTTTCGGCTTCCAATCTCTCACTGTCAACATTTTTACTCGACAAAACGAAATTACATCACTTACACGTATCTTAAAGTAACAGTAACCAATACTCAACAGGAGCCCCAGGGCTACAGCCCCTATGAAGATCAGAATAAAGCTCGTCTCCTGAAACAATGTCTCAGTAATGAGTCTCAAGTTCAACCAGATTGAACTTTGGGTACTGTGCTCTGTGGTAGTTCAGTGAGGAGCT
Organism: Brotula barbata; assembly: GCA_900303265.1. NCBI lineage: Eukaryota > Metazoa > Chordata > Actinopteri > Ophidiiformes > Ophidiidae > Brotula > Brotula barbata. Next base: position 142,938 of record OMNV01009225.1, on the reverse strand, counting down.
CAGAAATTTGCCACCATACACATGAATGGGTTTCAGAGTACAGCGCTGCCTTTGACGCTTGCTAGGTGAAAGGCCTTTGTCAAAAAAAGAAAACATATATAAGTGATCTTTATATACCACTTTGTAGAAACACTTTTATTTGACTGCTTTTACACACGTAGTAATGTAATGGATACTGCAGTAACATATGTATACGTACACAAACATATGTCGAATCTAATATCACAGGGAAAATATCAGTATTTCAAATAAAGAAAAATAAATGTTGCTAACTTAAAGCCCTCCAAAGTTTATCTGTAAAATAATGTATGCAACACATTGTAGGTCCTTCATCATAGAAAACATTTCAGGGGCGCTGGATGTGAAAGTGAACTGAAAGACAAAAGTTGAGGGAAACTTAAACCTCACTCTGCACAGGTTGAAAATAGTGCTTGCATTGCCATCTAGTGGTAGCCGTATGCATTACAAGTAACAACGGCCTTTTGGATTGATTCAGCAGATAAACTTTCAGGCATTTCAAAGATGTCATGATGTGATGTGCCCTCTTTTCATGTCTTGGATGACAAGCTGTGTCTTCACTCTAAATATCTCATTATTCAAGTGACGATCATCATATTTGGGAACATAGTTCATCAGAATGATCTCAATTCAAATATACTGGATTTATGTTTAATTTCACGATTACGTTTTAGATTTTATCCTCCAGCACCGAGTTCTTCCTGTTATCCACAAAGGCACACTGGGTAAAGCACATGTATGTATCTCTATACTCAATATTAGCTCTATGTTATGCAGTCAGTTTCCTCCACCCATCCAAGTCAACATATTTGCTGCAGTTACAAACACTATTTGTATGTGTAGGAAAGTACACAGTACTAGTCTGCAGTATTGTAGGACTAGACTGTGGCATGAAAAAGCTTATACATACAGACCCGATATTTATTTTACAACCTATTCATTCGCCATGGTGTCAGATTATTGTGTCAAATTACTCGTACAGCAAGTAAACACCTAGAAACAAATGTTGCTTTTGTTACTTCTAACAGAGGCAACAATCAGACTGTGAACATAGAACTACAACATCTCTGAGGTAATCTTTTTAAATACATAACACATTTTTACATTCAACAAGATGCAGTTTAGAAGGGAACATTTGCTCTAAAGATTAAAATTATAATTTAGAAATAAAATACAAAGGCTGAAAAAGTTGCTTCATTATGTACTTATTAGCTGCATGAAGTTATTTGAGATAAAATCCGGTTTTACTGGACAAATTGCTATTCTTTTAGCATGACATTATTTATTCATTTTCAGTTATTCATTTAAATGATGTCATCGCTCTCATCTTTGAAGACATGACTTATGCTGGTGGAGCTAAACGTGACACGAGCTGTTGATTAGAAAGTCTAATACCGCACATGAAGGAATCCTACGACCTGGACAGTTATCTAGTATTTATTCCACCATGGAATGTGATGTCTTTCACATCTCTTTTCCCAAAAAATAACCATGATTCTCCTGTGTTCATTGACGTTCATACTTCATAGTGACAGAGTTCCTCAGTCCAGCACTGCCACAGATGTCCTCATCTCATTACATGTGGTTTTTGGAGCCAGGCAGCAGTTCTTGTTTGTCTCCACCCCTGGCCTGTGACGGACCAAGTAAAGGGCTCTCTTGTCCTCCTTGCTGTCCCCCGATCATGGAGCCCAGGGTACCGTAGCTGCCACCGTAAGTCTCCATCTGAGCTGTGACACTTCGAGCAGGCTGGTTTAACCAAGGCTGCGGTGGCGTTTGGTTCATCAGTGAGGAGGGATGGGAGACCGGGGTGGGGTTCTCACTGAGGCTCTGCACTGTCACCGATGACTTATACAGATGTAGACAGATAATGTGAGTAAATGACACGGCACCCCTCTGGTGGCACAGGGTGGAGAACATACACAACAGGCTGATCTTTAACCTATCAAACCATAGTGGAGAGTTTGGAATTGGATTTATTTGGCAACATTTTGTATTAGTTAATTGAAAGTTAGGAGTCTTGCTAATATGTTTAGGGGATAAATTTACGAGTCTGTTCTACTTTTTACAGCCAATTACAGAAGTAATATGAGTCAGTATTGTTACCCATAAGTAGTTTAAGTGTTCCTTTAGGCATTTTCCTGAGCCTCATCCGTTTGTATCCTTATTTACACTTAAAACGAGACTAAGGTGATAATTTAAGGCCAGGCAAAATCAATAGTTATTTTTCAGCAGAAATAATTGAATAAAATGTACAAATTCTGTGCATTTATATGGCTAAGTGAATGTATGATAAACTACAAAAAAGAGCTTTAAAGAAATTTGAAAAGCAATGAGACAGGACTAAGCAGAGGCACAGGACATGAACAGGAAACGGGGGCTAAATCTAAAATATTGAAGCCACATAGAATCATGTCAGAGACAACAGTACCGTACATCTGCAGACAATATGGTTCCTCCTGACAAAACTTTGGTGAACTGACTTATTTCAACTCACATTGCCCACAGAGACATCACTGCCCACCACTGTCTTCTTCTTTCTGGCTGCATTGGGATTCCAGTGGCAAACCAGACTGTCATTCAGAACACTGTAGTTCTTATGACCGATCAGCCAGTAGGTGTTCATCTTCCCTTTACCCTGCCAGAAGAATGAAAGAAATGAAAGACATGACATGAAAGACAAGACATGAAATGAATCAGACATACTGTATATCAAATCAAGTATGTGCAGATGTGCAGATGCAGAAATTGAACTGGATCTTGAACGTGATTCTTGTTTTGCAACAGATCCAGATCAATATCCAGATCTATATCAACACTCTGGGTGAACAATTTACATTGTAAACATGCAACAAAAACCAGTGTACCTACATCCAGAGGAAGACGATGTTTAAAATACTGCTACACAGTAAATTCTATACATCTGTTTCATACATCTGATTAAATTAATGGTAGGCAGGATTTATATTGGTAGAAAAATTAGCGGGTTATACATTTACCTTAACTTCAATCTCTCCACGAAGCTGCAGCTCATAGACGTTGTCTTTCATCAGGGCCAAGTAAGTTTCAGAACTGGTGTGGATTCTCTGAGCTGATACAAGAACAATAATAATACAAACCAAATAACAAGTCAAGGTCACTTGAAGTGGACTTTTCCTGATTTTAATCATGGTGACCAAATACAGTAAAACATTCAATTAAAAATGAACACAAACACACTGATGGAGCCAATCCATGATTAATGTTTTTTCTAATATCTCACTTTGGGATTTACTTTATGCACAGTTGCTCAGGCATGCTGCAGTGACACGAGTTTAATTTGAGCTGAGTTTTGTCAGATCCAGATGGCAGTCATAAAGAGTGTGTGTCCCTGATGTGACATCCATGGAAAAACTTGTGTGGAGATGTGTGTGTATACGTACGTAGGCTGGTGGATTCCATTCTAGAAGCTGTGTTGACTGTGTCTCCAAACAGACAGTACCTTGGCATCTTGTATCCCACTATACCTGCTACACATGGGCCTGTAGGATAAATAAAAAAGAGCATCACCAATTCGAGGACGAGTTCAATCACATAATTACATACCGTAATATTTAAAGTTAAAACAATATTATTAAAGTTAATTAAGAATTGATGACAGTGTTCTGACAAGCAACTTTCCAGTTTCTTTAGTCGTTAGTTATAGATTGTAGTGGTTGAGTATTTACTTTTTCTGTAGTTTATGAGGTATCTGAGCTTACGGGTGGGACAACACTTTAATGTAATTTTAATTATTGTTGTATACCAGCTATAGCCACCTTGGTAGCAGCTAATACATATGTTATGTATTAGCAACTTGGTGTAGTTCAATATAGTTCTAATTGCTATTTTAATTACTAATTATCATTTTAATAGTGGCTTAGATTTATTTTCACATGACGAACCGTAGCAATTTATACTAAATATATAACATGTAATCTGACCTTTTAATCTTTATTTAATGCATAAATATATACATCAGGACAACAAATTTGAAAAGTCACATATAAACAATTTATTACAATCCAAATATATATGAAAGTGCAATAACCTTCATTTTAAATAATTTGAACTGACATTTTAACCAAACCATAATCAGTTGTAGATGGTTGTGCTTAAACCAAGGGTGTCATCGTGTTGTTACAGATAATGATGGCTGACTTGTGGTCTGTGTACCTGTGTGAATGCCGGCTCTCAGCTGCAGCCTCTGGTTGGGCATATGTGGGATGGAAACCTGCCTCACAGCTGCTACAAGATCCAGTGACATCTTGGCTATCTCATCGGCGTGCCGGTCCCCATTCCTCTCAGGAAGGCCACTCACCACCATGTAGGCATCGCCGATTGTCTCAACCTAGTTTTACAGTTTGGTAACGTAAAGGTCAAAGCAGCGCTGTAAGAATGTCAACACAAAGTCACTGTTAATTATTCACTCTCCTACCTTATACACATTGTAGGACTCAATGCGAGTGTCAAAGCACATGTACAGGTTGTTCAGCATCTCCACCACTTGCAAAGGGGTACAGGAAGCAGAGATGGAGGTGAAGCCAACGATGTCGGAGAAAAAAATGGTGACCTAGGGAAAAAACAAGAGTGGTGACTGAATTTAATATAAATAGACACTCTTCTGGGCTTAGTATCTTTGTATGGATAATCAAGGATAGTTCCTCATTTTGTTAAAGCTTGATGTTTCTTCTTTTGCACCATTTGTACACAAGAAAATGCCACAGCAGAAGGCCATAGCACTAGCACTAGCAACCACTCTAATAATAACCCCAAACATCATATCACCCACACCCAAAAAACCTCAGCAAGTGCCCTAGCAACTATCACTATACCTAACACCATAACAACCACCAACAACTAATGATTCTTCATCAGTTCAATTCCAGGAAAACAGCAGTTGATCGATATACAAAAAATCCTTAACACATCCATTCATCAGCTCAATAGATGCTGTAGTGTATTTCAGTATTTTCTTCACTAACCCTTAACAGTAAAATGATGTCACAGGCACACACAAACACATTAAGTTTTGTAGCTTCTTCAAGGTACAACTATAACCCACAATTGTATTCTTTCTGGATCCCTTCAAAGAAATAATCATCATCATATTTGATTCCATTGGTTCGACCCCTGACTCCATCAGTAAACAAATTGTTAAAAGCTTGTGTTATATATTTTCTATAAATAAAGCTCTTTTTTAGGTGGGAAATGAGTGATTTAGCTATTTTAGAATGAATAGAACTGTTATATTTATATTTTGATAATAACACTGTGCCTAGATTATAAATCAGTACACAAACAAGCCTGCAGTTCTATTCAGTCATTTCCCCCTGTGATTTTGGTACAGCTGCTTCAAGCCTCTTTAATAACCTAGACGCAATTTTCACTCATATAACTTGTTTTATCTCCTGATGAATATGGAATAGGGCAATTATAGGTAATTACACCAACAATAGCAACAAAGGCAGCAACCACACGTGCTTATCCAGCATGTTGGCAGATCTTACCTAGGCAATCTACCTTAGCAGTAGTATTTCATATCATTATAGGCTCTGCATTTAGCTCTGTTGATACATTTGAGTTAATACAGTTGCTCGGTTTAGTTTTTCTGTCTCAGACTGACAGAGAAATCTTTACCAAGATTCCTGAAAGAAAGTTGTCTTTAAGATAAAATCTAATTAAATTCAAATGAATATGCGGTATAGATAACAATCCATCCGTTATCTACACTGCTTATTTGTTTTATGATGGATGGATGGCTGAGAATAGCTGCACGCTCGCAGTGTGATGCGACTCATCAAGTCTAGTCAATGATGTGTACTGAGGGCTGATGCTGATGTACAGGAGTGAAATCATCTGCCGCACAGCCAAACGTGAGATGACATTTGTGTAAAGTTCATGACTGTAGCTAATGACAGGCAATGAGTCAAGCACACGTAACAAAGGTTTTTCTGCTACATGAACCCGAAGATGAAAAGTATAAGCTCTTTACTGTGTTACATACAGCTTAGCTACTGATGGTGTAATATTTTTACTTCTCCTTTATTAAACTTTATCTGGTGTTACTTTGTAGACTTGTACATTCATATTCAATTTAAGATGTTAAGTATCACTTAATGTGATCTAAACCTTTAACTTGCTCATGCAGTGACAGCTTTGTTATATTTCAATGACAAAGAAGTAATGCAAACATTTTCAAGAGACAAGACTTTAAAAAAAGTAATAATGAGAAATAAAGAACAAAAACATATCATTACTAATGACTGAATTCTATAATGTAACTTTTTCCTGCACTGTGTTCTTGGTCTTATTTGATTTGTTTTTTAGTGCTTTCTTCTATAAGTATTTGTACCAACCTTCTCATAGCTCTCAGCCTCCACGTGTTTATGTTGGCGGAGTTGCTTGGCTACAGACTTGGGCAGCATTTGATGCAAAAGATCTTCAGCTAGTTGTCTCTGGCGCCTGAGGTCCTCTGTCTTCTCCTTTAGGCTCTGTGCATAGTTCTCTATCCACTCGGTCATTTGCTTGAAAGAGACTATCACCACTGGGTAGATGAGGCAGGCCAGGGCCAGCAGGCAGATTTTCATGCAAAGGCCCGATGACACAGATCTGGATGTGAGTCTCAGGGCTGGGACTGCACGGGAAAACAGGCATTGCTTGGTGTTTCTCAAAGCTTGAATTCCAATATGTGACCCTGACAGAAGCTGTGATTCTGCACCAGAGACTTGCCACAAAGCTAAGTGTAAATTATAAAGGCGTTTGACGCGGTGAGTTAAGTTTAACTTGAGGTCAACGTTCTCAAACCAGCAGTCGGTCAGTCTTTCTGCTACGATCCTGGCAAAGCCAATATAGCTCAGTAAATATGTCCATTTGTCCTGGAAATCATGGTGCGTTGCCATGTGGGGGAAGTCGCTCAAAAGGCAGTTGAGCTCTATGAATATAGCCAAAAGTCTCGCAGACAGCACATCTCTCCAACTTGAATACTCTTTGACATGAATTACAGCGTCTTCTATGGTGCCCCACTGATGTAGAAGTCTTTCGATTGCTAAGGAGAAAACAGATGTAATGTTTTCATTTATGCCATTTGTCTCCCACCACACATTTAGAAATTCTTCAATATTTGTCTTCATTTCCTGGCAAAAGCCAACCAACTCAGTTCCACAAGGGAGCCCCTGGTCAATCCTGTGAGCCATCATCTCTCCACACAGCTGACTGAGCACCTGTGGAAAACCAATGACCTCAAATGTCTCGTTTCTGACATCTTTAGTGAATAGGTGTCTCATCTGTTGCAGTTTATTGACAAATTGTAGAATAGCTACTGTCTTGCATGAAGTCAGCTCGTCATAAGCTGCTTCCGTGGCGTGCAACAATTCAAAGTGGGAGCTGAGGTCTACGGATACAGAGCCGAGCAGAGCCAGGAAGGAGAGGAGGCACGCAGCCAGAATCCGACGAACCGTACGACTGCTGCCAGACAGGGAGAATATGGAGAACCTGGAGGAGAAAAACACAACGTGAATAAGTAAAATGGCACACAGAAGTAAACTCATTTGGGCTTTACGGGCGGGCAGTGGTGCAGCAAGGGAAGAGCAGCATCGATGTAATAATAATAACATGCAAAAATAGGCTTCAGTTTGAGTGTCACCTTCCATGCAAGATATGGAAATGGAGAATGTGCATCTGTATCTCAGTAGACTCCACCAGTGAAGAGATTTTATAAATGTCGTGTAAAATTGTTTCACATTTTTATGTTTCGGTCAAAGTGGCACCTGCGACAAATATCAAAGGAACCATGCAAAGCCAGGTGTCATGTGGCCCGTGTGTCACATCACATTTGATGATCAACTGCAGGCAGCAATGTATTGCGATGGTGAATGAAGACATGCAAAAAAAATAAATATTAATTAATATTTATCTATTTATCGAGCCTGTTGTTGTTGCTGTTTATTTGTCTTCATTACATTATCTGGCCTTTTGTGTAAGATCGCTCCAAAAAGGCCATTTTGGTTTTAATCTCTCTCTCCAGCAAACCTCGCCATTTCTTTCTGTTATTTGTGTGTATTTTCACGCGACATTGGGCTTTGTTTCTTGTGCAACTAAACTAAGTGGATAAAAAATGTTTACGAAAATATCTATTTAGAGTCACAAAGAATTTGGCGGTGTTCTCATAAATAAATAAATGCAGCAACTTCAGCAAGGAGCGCACATCTCCATGCGTAATTTAAGACAGTTATGGCGCAGATAGTTCTCCAAAGGAAAGGGAATGGCAGGACGATGCGGATGAATGGCCGGAGTTTAGTCTGGTGAAGCGCGTAAATGTGTCCCACCTGCAGAGCCGACAGTCTCTGTCTTCATGGCGCTGAGTCCTCGGAGCGACTCTCCTCTTCTTGATGAATGTCGCTTTGAGAGAAGCTGAGGACAGCGTCCCAGGAGTGAGACACTCTTTTTTCATCAAGTCCACCGTTGACATGAGACTGAACAACAGTACTCGACCGCTAACGAGACACTCGCTGATGGTTCAGAGACCATCAGAAATGTCACGGAGACCGGGCAGCATCAAGGTAGATGGAGATGCTTCGGAACTTCCGCTAGATTTTCAAAATAAGCGTAACAAGTACCATGATTATTAATTTTATTACTCGTTTCCGGGGTGTTCAAAACAGCAATTTCAAAGTCACAAAAAAAAAAAATACATATTGATGATTTGGTTTGGACTTGGGTTTTTTTTTGTGACATTGAAACTGCATTTTTGCAGTTACCAAGACATTACTCAAACTGTGCTGGATCTTATTGATAACTTTTGTTATTTGATTTTAATGGAATTCCTCAAAGAACACCGGTATTCATAATTGAGGAAAGTTTAAAAATGATCATATCAATCTGAATTCTATTTTGTCTGCTCTGCTGAAACGGACCACTTGTCTCAACAAACTTATACAGCATTATAGGTGGACATGCACCTAAGATGTGAAGGCAACCTTTTGTTTTAGTTCAGATTGTGAAGGAGCTGGGCAACGAAGGCAAGTAATGCAAGTTTACAGCAAATTCTAGCTTTTACTAGAAAAGTCAGAAATTATCACTGGTTTGTTGAATCAATGTGAAACTTATACAATGTTTTCCTGTGTATGATTCAAGCATATATGCAAATCCTGTAAATTCCATCTATATGTGAGATTATATCTCAGAAATAGACGCATGGATTTGTGTGAAAGGTTTTCCACATGTCCTGGGATCACGTCAAGGTCTTCCGATAAAATTCAATCATAATTGGCACATTAATAATGCTGTTAAGATTTGCACTGTAATGGTTCTGGGTTCAAGTCCCAGAGCAGGAAAGTCCTAGAAGTTGGGGTGGGCATCTTCTTACATTTTTTGTCAGATCCGCATGCCTGTTGTCAAATTTGCTGACATCTTCATTATGTCCTACCAAAGTATCCTTAAAATTGAGCGCTCTGTCTCCTTCTGTTGTAAACATGTTGGATAAAAATCCATCAAGGTCAAACAAAACCAGCAATCAGTGCTTGGGTTTCTTAACAACAATGTATCAAACACTTCTCAAGCATGCTGAAAGAAACACAAGATCCTTCATTTGAATCATCAGTATACACATGGATGGGGGGGAAAAGGAGTGGGATTGGGGTAGACGATTCAGGAGGCCTGTGATGGTTGCTGTCACGTTGTAAGCCTGAGGTATTGTTGCTGTGGTCCAACCTCAAAACTGGTGTCTGTGTCAGCGTTTTACATGAAAGGCTGACGCAAACACCTCAGTATAGTTGTTACTCTTGCTGTGCGTAATGAAGGTCCTCTTCATAACCAGTGTTTTGTATTACTGTGTTATGTGGCACAATTTGTGTGCTGTAATTGGTAAAAGAAATACTGTCAATATTATCAGGTGTTAAGGATGTGTTTTGCAGATTTTGGTAGCTGCCTCTCAGCTAGAAGTGACTGGAGGCCAGAGCCGTTAAGACAAACATATACACTGAGTTTGGTTAGCGCAACACTAACCAAGTGTGGCGTGAATGTATATTACCTTTTGCTTGATTGTGCAATATCAATGTGTCATGTTCATGCTCGGTTCACTCTCCAGGGTGTTCAGGCCAAAAGAGTACCCAGGGTATCTGAGCACTGTTTTAATATCTATCTCTCCATTTATAGCTCTCTGTATAGATAGATATACTGCAGATGTAAATAGATATAGATTCCCACATAACGGTAACGATACAAGAGGACCGAACACCAGGAAACGATTGTATGACACCACAAATAAGGATGAGGAAGAATATATTATGTAAAAATCATACACTAAAATTGTAACAAGATACATAAGGCAAAAACACTTCTAACCAAGAGTTTAACTAAATGTTGAAAACCAAACAAGAGTTATATTATAATCATTTTAACATTGGATTTTTAAAAAAATGATTAGAAACATGGGCAACTAAAGAAATATGGTGGTTTCAGAATGCAGCAAATGAAATACAGGAAGTGACGAACTAATCAAAACTGCTGGCTAAAGCCTCCATCAGACTGTGACTTTGAGCTGTCCCAGACAAATGTTAGCAGTCGTGATGAAATCTTAAGTCATCAATCATAAAGAGTGTTCCTAGATCACAGTATAAGAAATAGTTGGAAATTTAGCACTGTTGTGATCAAAGACAAAATTTTTAGAGTTTCAGAAATTACGGAGCGGGCCTGCTGACATGAGCCACGTCTGTAGACCAACCAATAGAAATGCAGCATGAAATTAATTTCAATCATTGTGACAATCATGAAAAGCTTTTGTTTCTTGTGAACAAAATGTGTGTGTCTGTGTGCCAAACATAACACAAGGGTCTGTAGCCTCCCCTGCTTTCCCCCACTCTTACATTCCTTTTCAAAATATGACAGTGGAGCAGATATTAAGATGAGTTGATGGCACCTTTTTTCCGTTGTGACAGCGCTAACATTCACCAGGTGTTCAATGCGCAATAGTAATTTGCACTGGCAGACAGTACATTAGATCAATGCAAATGACTACTGTACTGTCCGAAACAGACACACATCTTACATCTCTGACCTGAAGGAGGCTTACAGCACGTTTGCCACCACAGAATATAAGCCTGAGTTCTGACATGGTATCAGGTTTTAATACTGAACATTTGGCTGTGCATCTTCTGCAACATTATTAAAAGATGTAATAAGCAAATTACTGCTTATTATCCAGTACCAAACTGTAAATGGCAAAGGAGGATAACAGATGTCGTTCTCGAGCTTCGGTATAGATCAAAGCAGAGCTAAAAGGACAGAAATTATTAGACCAAAATGCTTAAAAGAGAATAAGGACTTGAAATACAATCTCTGGGGCTGATCATTTTCTCTGTCTACTGACTGTGTACGCTAATGCTAATATTAATCTACAACAACTTCAATTTTCAATTCCTGTAAGCGTTAAGATGGGTGAGCTCATTTGTTCAGCCACCTAGTGGCAAAATAATTATTTGCATTGACTATTTAACACCAGAGCAACCAGTGACATCCTTGTCTCAGCATCTGGGATCAAATAAGGACCCTCAGTATTCTCCCATAGTGCGTATGGGAGCATTAAAATTCCACCATTAATATTCCACTTGCACAGACAACATAACACTTTGCCAATGATGCATATATATATGGTTCTCTTGGTTCTCAAACATCACTGCTCTGCACAATTTCTATCACTCCCCTTTCAATCCACACCTGATTAGCTAAATCCTGGAGCTGGATTGAGAATTACATGTATAACATAAACATGATTATCAGCAATACTGTCTACACGATTATCACGGTCACCACCAAATGTGATTTCTAGTAAATCATTATATGATCACCAACAAGAAGTGGGTATATTCCATCATTGTGTTTGTTTGTTTTTTCAGCCTTAAGTGGCGTTCTGTGTCCAAAGGCGACAGATTCTGTCAAATAATTTTCAGACAATTAATAATGTTAACATTGTTGATGTAGGACCAAGGGATGTGTGCGTCATCCGAGGGGCATATCTGTGGCAGCCTAATGTATATCACCAGCACCTGCTTGTTATCAGTTTTTTGTTTGCTCATATTGGAGAAGGCGTAGACTGTGGTTATTTTCTTTTCCGTCCAGTTTGCTACGATATCTAAGAGCAGTGTCTGTGTGCGTGTCGCAGTAAACAACCAAAACATTACTTGCACGTTGGACAGTTTTTGATAGTCGCTACAACAGTTAAGATGCAAACACAATATAGACAGTGCATTATTTTGTTTCAAAACTAAGTTAATTATGTAGAATTGTAGCTTCGCCAATAAGCTTGAAGTATTTCTGTCCAAAGCCTAAAGATTAACAGCAAAATGTCACCAAGGCCTGCGGATTAAATTGGATTTCATTTTACCATCAAACTACCTGGAAAACTAAGATCACTCTACACACACTGGCTGTGATGTTGACCTGCTCTTGATCTGTTGAGAAAGTTTCAGCATCTTGTCTAATTTAAACATTCAGTGTTACGTCATTTGAATTGTGATTGAGCAAAAAGGTTCAAGTGCAGACAGACAATGAAACCACCACTAACTTGCACACCTAAAATAACAAAGGACATTCCTCAATGTTTCATTGAATACAACATTAAAATGATCTACAGTTTTAAATATAGACAGTGACATTTGATATTATGCCAATATCAGAACTGTAACACAACAAGGTCGACTATACATAATGTGTCACATGCCTGAACATTTGGTGAACAAAAGCCAAAAAGAACAATGTCTACAATGACCAAATAGTAGCTCATCTTTAAAGGCTCTGAAAGGATAATGGAATCTACACAGACAAGCTAAGTCTATATACAAATTCTTGGGGAAAGCATGTAAATAAACTGGAAAGAATATCAAATCACATTTCAGTCAACTATGGCCTTGCCAAAACATGGAGGAATTTCTAGTTTGGTTAGTTCAATCAATCCTTATTAAGCTGAAGATGCTCTGAACATTATCCGCCAAAGGCGTACCACCTACTATCTGGCAATTTCAAATAGTCACTGTGATCATCAATCTGCTTTCTGGCAATAAAACAACTCTCCTGAGCAGGAGACAGTCTCTAAGAGTGGAGCTGATGAGTAAGTATCAATTACCTAACATATGAGAAAAAGGGAAGTACATATTCAATTCAATGCACATTGAATACCAGCAATGTCCTCCTTAAAGGAATTTAACAGCTTAACATTTCAAATAATGCTAACCTGCCTCTAATCACCTCATGCTATGCTCGGGCGCTAAGGAGATGCCCTTTAACTTCAGTTCTCCAGGAATTAAAGGGGTGCCCGGAAGTTCTTCAGTTCCTTTGTCTGGCGTTTCAAAACTTCCTGTATTCCTTGTGAGGGAGGCACAGCACTGTTCCTCTATTATGCTACCATTTGGAATGTGTGTCTAAGACACAGCCTCTTTCATACCACCAGGTGTGCTCCCTCCGCTGGAGACCAAATTACAGAGCAGCTTGCGTCGACCAGCCTGGTAGTCCTCCTCATCCACATTGACTAGCAGTTTTATTGCCTCATGGCCGACAGCCTGTTTAAGGGAATCTGTGATGAAGACCCCCTTAAGAGCCTCTAACAAGGAGCCATTGATATAGTCTCTCCAGAAAGCATCCAGGTAAGTGAGCTCAGAGAATTTGATGTCACAGATGATGGAGCCCAAGTCTCTGGATTTGAGGATGGTGTTGGCCTGGTTGAAGCGCTCAAATTGACGCTCCACTGCCTCTTGCTTGTTGGAGAAGACGTTGCCATTAAGTGCAGACTCATGCTGGCAGTATTCAGCACGAACTCTGAGACGAATATCTAGAGGAAAAGAGCACAAGGTAAGAGCCAGTGAATGGCACTGAGTAATAGCACCTAATAATATGGTTATCTTTATCAATAATGTTTTTGATAACTGCATATTCAATATATTTCAATGTCTTTAATAATTGCATGTGTGTCATCTTAATATCTGAAACTTTTATTCATTCTCAAGACCCGCTTGTTACTGAACCTGCTTGTTTTATATTGTGTATTTTACTTTTATTTTAAGACAGACAAGTGAATGGTGTAGTGTCACTTTAAGACGCAATGATTGTCATGTTGCCCATTACTTATTCACAAAACACATAAGAAGCAAAACAATGTGGGGACTTAATTCCCAAAAAGGCTGAGACTTGTTCATTGTCCAGCTATTTTAACTCTGACTGTACAGGACAGTCAATAGATAAGTATTTATTATATTTACTCTGCCTATTAAATAATACACTGAAGGTCCCATTTTCATAGACCAAAGTGTGATGCATTGAGGGAGTGGTGGACCGCTTTTGATATGTTAACGCAGTGAAGCAGCAATGCAGCAATGCAGCGCACCTGTCAGCTGCATTTGTTTGGTGTTGGGTTCGAGAGTTGAAAGTTGCACTCATATCCACTTTTTTCCTCATTCGCTCTTTCAATTTTTCGTTGTGCAATATAAACAGCGATCAAATATTCCACAGCAACTGGGGCAGTTGAGTCAGAATTATTTATATCACGTTAACCTCAAGTAACTAACAGCCTATGACCTGTGTAAATACTGTATTTCTGCGCACTATTTTACAGCTTTAAGAGGCACCAGGGATGCACAATATTGAATTTTCTACCGATATATTACAACTGATTTGACCGAGCACTGATATTCTTCCATTTTATCGAAGTAAATTCCACTATCTGCTGCTCTTCTTACCGCACGTTTGTTTTTCTCTACATTCTGCAGAGGAATGACTTCTTTTCCGTTTCCTGTTTGGTGTAGGAGGAGTGGACTTTGTTCGTGCATGGCCAACGTGGGATCCTGATGAGGTGCAGCAAATAACTGGCTGAGGCCCTAAGAAGAGACAGTTGTTTTGATGGTAAACAGGCTGGCTCTTTTTTACAGCACACATTTGATCACAGAACAGAAATACACACCTGTCCTTCTGTGAGAGGGTGTATCCCTGCACTTTACTGATCCTCTTGGGGAAATGTAGCGCACTGATGTCTCTTCGAGGTATTTGTCCACAGGATCTGGGCAGACTGTGACACATTTGTGGTGAAGCAAACATAATTAAACAAAAATAACAATGAATGGTCAATCACTTCTGATTATAGTTTACTTTGTAAATTGTAAAATCCAAATGTCAGTGTCAGAGGAAAATCTTATAGTACAGCATCATGTTAATATGCCAGACAACCTTTATTTTCATTATTTTTTGAAGATTCAACTTGATTTGGGAAATGAATGAATGCAAATGAAGGAGAGCTCAGCAGCTCTACCCTATTGGCTTGGATCACAACAAAAAGTCAAGCCCTAGGATAGACTCCCAATTGTGAAAGCACTCTAACTCTTTGTTAGAAGAGCAGGTGTGGCCAGTAGGTCAAGCACAATATCAGGATAAAGAACAGCACCATGTCAGGATCCAGAAAAATACAGACACCATATTGATAAATTACGTTTGTCAGACATTATATCCATAAACGAGCAAGCGATTCTGGTCATCAGCCAACAATCAGCAAACTGACTACTATTGTGGTCAATGACAAAACCTCGATACGCACATTCCAATCAAGTTAATGAAGTGTTTGATACTTATCATGTCTACTGGATTTAAAAGGCAGACTAAAAATTATGAAATTGAATGCACCTGGCCCTTGCTTCCCGTTCCTCACAGCAACAGTGAAAAATGTGTTATTCAAAATGTGAAACATTATCGATATTTATAACCCATACCCGTTTCCTCAGTATACTTGTATGGAACACAATCTGTTCTATATATCAGTCCACCCGCTAAGAGAGAGAATTTTCAGAATTTGGCCAAATGTTAGTAAAATATAACAAAAACAACTATAAATCAAGCTTTTATGGTGATCTTTTGTACTCACCAGTCTGTCGTTTCTTCAGTGTGACATAAGGCAGCAGGTCATGGCGCGTTATAATCCTTAGAAGCTGCAGCACATGTCGGAAGTTCGTCTCATCACAACGACCCTGGCGTTCTAGAGCCAGTAGGAAGTCCCTTCCACTTCTGATGCCGCCACGCTCATATTCATCTATTACATCAACAAACAGGAAAGACAAAACCCTGACATCCCGATGGGTCAGTTGGGCTCCAACTATGTCAAACATACGGTGGAGTGAATACAGCCCATGGGAGTTGTCCTCTGCCTCCTCCGGCCAGGGCTCGAAGCCTCCATCTCTTCTGGACAAACAGACGTCGAGGTGAGAGGCAGAGCGATTCTTATTGGCCACCTCTCCAGTGGCAACAGCCACACCAGAGCAACCCGGCCTGTCTGTCAGAGCAAGAGGCCCAGCTGCTGCTCCATTCTGACTGGAGTCCAACTGGTTAGCGTGAATGTGAGGTTGGGCATGCTGAGCAGAAGAGTTCTGGGGAAGCTGGGGAGGAATGACAGCACTGGGGAGCTGAGGCTGCTGTGATGTCATCTCAGGGCCAGATGAAGGAATCCCTGCAACTTCACGAGCCTTCCTCTGCACCAGCTGATCAACTATTAACAAGATGGTTTGGAGAGTTGGGGGTCAGTGAGGGACATTACAGTGCAATCATAACTTTTATGTACAACACATACATTTACAATGTATAACAACACACCAGCAAGATTAATGGCATAATGAACACTGCTTTAGATATTAGAAAAATATCTAGTGCCACAAACATTCTATCTATTCTATTTAATCAATTTCCTCTAGATCAGACCTGGAAAACATAAAGCGAGCTGCTTTTTGACAGCTCACAGGAGGCCTTACACAAGCATCATTTTACTTATAGAGCTATCCTATTTTTAAATCAATTCTATTTATTTTGAATGAATTAAACAAACTTGTATAAGTTGTGCCTTCTTCTTCTGTGTGAAAGTAACACTGTGAATACAAAACTGCACCCAGGAATTTCTTTTCAAAGTATTCTTAATCGGTGGCAAAGTCAACACAAACCACAGACATTTCTCTATTGATTTCTCAAGCAATGCAAGTTACTCTTACATTCTGCACACTGGGAGTGCACAATATGGACAAAAACCGCAACGTGCAGTTGTTGGGTGATGCGATAAAAATATGTGATGCAATAAATCTGAGATTAATGTGTGCAATATGAAAGTGGTTTCAATTGTACATGCAAGTACAGGGCATAAATTCAAACTGTTTATGATGCAATCTTTAGGCAAGTAATCACACACAAGCTGTGTCAAGTACATGATCACTTTTCTCCCATACTGTGGTTATAATCCTTACATTTCTTTCACATCACTTTCTCAGGCATATGAACTTTTTATTTTGTTTATTTAGCTATTTTGCTTTCGGTCTTGATAGAAATCTGAGAGCCCATTCATGGAAACATTAAATGTAGTTCAGTATTTATATATTGTGTCCTGACAGGGGAGCGTTCACATTACATCCTTGCCCCTCCATACAAACAGAAAAATGACAGGACTGAGGTTCAGGAGCTGTTGACCACAGGGGAACATAAAAATGATTTATTAATGATTCTTTAGAGGCTATTACTCATTTACTGTCGGGCTCAGTTGTCCTGTTTAACTGTGAGATCGGTTATTGGATGACGAAAAAATCCACTTTCGGCTCTATCGGGACCCATTTGTGACAATGCTTGTGGCTTAATGGTTGCAGTTTCATCTCGACACATTTTATTTTCATGTCTTCCTGCTAGTTTAGGGACCAAATACTCAGCGGCCTAACTTGCATTTGAAATCTCTGGCCATATTTCCCTACAAATTTGATATGGTTAGCTTCTAGCTTGGCACACTTGTTCACTTGTCTGAGCTGAGGCAACGCCTCTGGGCGCTTCATCAAGGGGCGGACAGAGAAGAGGAAAAAGCAATTCTTCATCTACGTTGTCAAAGCTTTGTTTGCCTAAATTATGACATAATTTAATTAAATTTATTGCAGTCATCTGTGATGTTCATATTGCAGAAATGATTTGTTGTACAAACCATTCATGCGCCTTAAGGCACACATAAACCATCAAGAAGTTCACATTAACAGAACTTCACTTTAATCACCAACTCATCTGTTATTCCTCTAATCTGTGCAGCATGCACTCAATGTAATACAGCAGTGTATGCTTCCATAATTTAATTGTTAGTTTATTAGTGAAAATGCTAAGTAACTCTGGTCACTATGTGGGAACCACTGCTTTCAGCAAGTAGAAAAGCAGTCCTCACAAAGTGAAACACAAATTTGCTTTTTGAAATGATTGCTACGATACCTGACATGTAGTTGTTGTTTATTGGTGGTTTGCAAACCAGCCTATTGGTTTATTATCTTATCTTTACTGTTGTTTATTATCTTTCATTGAAGAGCTTAGCCTTTCTTGGCACTTGGCTAACAGCCAACTGGTGATCCACCACCTGCTAGATGTTGCACCACTCCATGGTTATATACTGGTTGCTGTGTAATGTAAGCACCTAGCGTAAGTTACTACCAGGAAGGCTTGTAAGTTTACGTCACTTATCACAGCTGTCCCGACTCATTTTCAATTTCATGTTTGTAGTGAACTACATCAAGCTCCTTCTTTACTTCTACAGTCAGATATACGTCTTCAATCTAGCTTGGTCACACCTTCATTCATTTTTCATTTGACCATCATATGCCTGCTTACTTGTTTAAATAAAGTTGCTTTCTACTATTTTCAGTGCACAGATTGATGCTTTCCATCACCTCTCCTTTCCACCGCCACCAGGTTGGTCCCTATTCCGCATTCTGGTGGACTCATCACCCCTGCCGGCAGGATCTGTGGAGGCGTGAAGGATTCGCCAACAATGTTCAAAGGACTGGGGCCAGCGCCAGAGACTTTTTAATGATACATTTGTTCCAATAAATAACTTATTTGGATTTCCACATCGTTGTGGTAGGACTGTCTGTTCCTCCCCTTAATGTTTTATTGACTGCTTCCCAAAGTATTCCCTTAAAGTCAGATGAAGAAAAACATCATCACTTCTGACAATTTAATTCCTGACATGTTCCAACCGCTGCCAAAAGAGTCACTCGGTTGTAGCTGGTGCACTGGATACGAGATAAACCAACTCCAATGGATGTTTCCACACTGAAAAACCTTTTTCTGAAGTTTCAGAAATTTTTGCCAGTCCTAACAATTGGTAAAGTAAACACTCAATACTTTGGTCATGAATTCTGTGGTTATTCTTCGTCTTCTTCTTCACTTGTATCTCCCCATACAATCCATTTATGCTTTTTGCAAACATTGTTGGATTCAAAATAATATGACATAAACTTCATTGATCCCACACCAGGGAACTTTCCATGTTACAGAAGGAAGAAAAGGAGAAAAAGGAGTAAATGATAATATATGTGGAGACAAATTATAAAATGAGTAAACATATAAATAAACAAATATATAATGCAACTCCTCGAATGACACTCGCCTCTGTGTAAGCTTGACAACCACCTCATACACCTGCCACCTGAATCTCTTCTTACCGTGCCATCATTTTCCATTACCACCTCTCACACAGAATCTTGAATCTGCTATCCACTGAAGTGTGGATTCCACTGGATCAAAATGCTTAGAGAGCAATGATGAGGGCTACTTTATAACCATCAGATACATTGGGCTATGTAAGTTTGAACGTGTCACAAGCAGGAAAATGGGCCAAGTAACAGCTACTATATCTGATGTTGAAGAATAACAAAATGCGTCAATAACTATATATGTTAGCTTAGTTGAACCAAGTAAGCGTTCTGTTTAGCGAGTGAGCTAACGAGCTAACCTACCTTGCAAATGTCAGTCAACAGCAGGCTAACAACAAACATCACAGTAATAAGATGAAAATAGAATCTTATCATGTTAACTCACTGGCATGTACATCACCCCACTCTTTCCTAAGGTATAGCTGTGTAAATAGTGGTACACAAAGCGATCATAATCTGTGATCTCCCAGTCGCCGTTTATGGTTAGTTAGCCAGTGCTGTCAGGCATTGTAAACGAACACAAAGCCAGGTGGATGTTGAAAATAATCACCATGCTTAATTAAGTTACCTGGTTAAGCTTTGATTTCCACAATTCTTACGCGGTCACATAAGTTGAGCTAGGTCTCCAGGCTCCGGGAACGTAGCACGCCCAGCAAACAGGCCACAGAAAAATGGGATTAAAACATTTGCTCCAGTGTGAAAGAAAAGATCCAAAAGCTTCGATTCCAGCGTGTCTGCGTGCGGATCCACCTTTGTTTCATACCACAGATGAGGGTTCGATGACCAGTTTTAGTCTCGTAACACACTCCGTGAATAAACTAGCAGGAACATTTTCCCCCTTTAGCTAAAATGAAAGATGTTCCGGTTCACGTGCAGGTTACTTCCGTTTCACGGTTCTTCTGTAAACCGCTTTCACGTGCCTGCATTCCTATTCTTCTTGTGTAAACAAATTCTTCATTGAGATGGGGACATGTAAGAGGAGGCACCATGGCAATGAGTGTGTGTGTGTGAGAGAGTAGGGGTTATTTGACAAATTCGTGCAAAACCATGCAACTATGGGAGCAAACTTTAATACATGAAGTCTTTTAACAAAATTAATAACAAATGACTAAATAACCTATATGGCCAAATAATGTTATTTGTTATCACTGCCCTTTACCTGTCCTGATCTTGTAAAATAAAAAATGAAAATGTAACTTTTCCACCTTTTACCTAACATTGTTTTTTTCTCCTGGCCATAGAATAAACAAAAATCAGTTGCCATATAGAAGACCTCTATTTCACAAGACACTTTTCAGTCCTCCTGGCTTCACTGTTGATCAAACCTTCCACTGACAACATCTTTTTCAAAATATGAAATGTTCAGAGACCACAAAAAAAATATCTGCCATTTGTTGCGAGTTTTACGCTGCATAAGCTCAACAGTGATTCAGCCTAATTTTGTGTTACAGCTTACAGAGGAAAAGTTCAAACACACAAATCAGCTAAAATATTTGATGTTATTGGAAAATGAGGCAGAGATATAAAGCATGGGTCATGTCATATACTGTACTTCATTTTGGTAAGTGAAATTTATGAGACAGCAAGAAGTTGCAGAGATCCAGTGCTAGTATCCTCAGAGATAAGCTAAGTCTTGTAGCTAAAATTTTTTACTGACTTGGTCAAACTACAGTCGCATTCGATTCCTGATAGTTAATATCAGCCATGACTGTTATCCGAGAAGCATCTATAGCCGATTCCTCTGAAGGCCTGGACTCCATGGTTGGCTCCGACCACTGTGTGTGTTCATCTTTTGTCGGAGGGAACGCAAACCCTTCCAAAGGTGTGTGCTCTATTATGCAGAGACTGTCCTCACAGTCGCTGTTGTAACTTGGATTGAAGGCTCTAATGGAGGCGTGACTAGGCCAAGTTTCCTCTGATAGCATGCTAGGTTTGTGATGTGGCAAGAGAGTGTCGTCTGTTTGAACCGCCTTATCCAACAGGTGACTGCTGATGGGCTCCTCCACCTCTTCAGACACATCCAGCTCCACTTTGCGGAAAGTGTGGCGGGCATATAGGCCAATACAGAACATTTCCACAATCACGCAGTAGTGGTAGATCACTAGTTTGGACAAACAACATAAAAGCAAATAAAGAAAAATATATATACATACATATATATATGTATACATACATAGTGCTCTGAAACATTAAGTCTGCATCAGACACTACCCAGGGATACACCAATCAATCAACATTACTGTGCAAATAAATGGAAGTCAGGAATAGAGCGTGTATTTGTGTGTGTGTGTGTGAGAGAGAGAGAGAAAGGGAGAGGGAGAGGTGATGAATGTATAGGTTTGAAGATCAATTGAGCAAGTTGACAACACAGTCAATTGGTCAAATATAATATATATATGTATAATTAGATTACGTCAGGTTATGTGTATCAATACCATAATATCGAACATTGATACACATAACCCTACTTTCAAAGCAAATGCCCAAAGGAACTGTTAAACATCCACTTATGAAAGGAGACATGGTTGTATGATGCTATTTGCTTACACTGCGACCTGGTGTGGATAGTGAACGGTGGTTTGCACGGAATGACTTCCAGAGCCCCCATGGTCTCCAAGATGCCGCTCTGGAGGCCACAAAGCACCAACACCAGAATGATGCAAATGAACTTCGCCCTCAGTCCATAGCCGTGCAAAGCATTCTTAGTAGCTTTGTAAAACAGCAGGTGGCCGTAGAAGGACACAAAGGTTGACACACCTATGATACCATTCACATATAAATTGGGGTTGACAGAATTGACCTAGAAGAAAATGAGACGATTACCACACAGTGCATCCTACAAACTACACAGTATCACACTACAGCACTACCGCAATAACTGAAAAAAAAGAAAGAAGTAATGTAAGGCTGACTACGATGAAAAATTTGCATATACATATATATATATATGTTTTGGGACTCGTGCTGTGCGTTGCCTCCACTGTATCATGTATAAATTTCATGCAGGCTTGAATGATTGTGTATTCTTTTTTCTACAAATGTATCAAGAAGATGAGGAATCTTGTAACAAAAATAACTAAATAATACTAGTTTAGAATATAAGCAGTGATTGAGAATAGATGTAATATGGATGGGGTGTTGGATAGATCACTAACATCACCATAGTCGTATTGTTCATCTGTCCAGAGAACCAGAGTGACAAAAAACAAGATACTTCGGACCACAGAGAGCTGGAGCACAGCAGCCATCATCCACCCCCGGGTGTTACTATGAACAAGAGGAAAAAACAAATTTTATCACAACATATTCGCATTTCAAATTAAGAGGATTTATAAAGACTAGAGCTGAGGGCTTTTATTGTGCTATGGGATTTTTTCTTTATTGTTGTCATCTGTCAGGTCAGCAAAAAGACTGCAGCGTACACTGCATCCTATAAATGGAGATGCGGTTTGCACTCAGAGATCACAGTGGAATGGAATGACAGTGTTAATACATTTCTAATGTATTTGCTTTAAGTTTTGTGATTAAATATTTTTCAAACTAGACAAAGTGGCCGTGAGAAAAGCCTTCCAGTCATTAATATGGATGCATAGTTACATTATCCTGAGGTAGCACTGGCTTTCTGACTCCACAGACTGCCAAACCAACATAGTTGGTTGAATTGAATCAAATTAGAGAGGCGCTGACTTTTTGGGCACATGCAGTAAAATATTATATGATATACATGACATTGCATGATTGTGTGATGAGAAAAGTAACGCTTTTTTGCATAGCTTTTAATGGAGACACACAATTTGCATTTGTACTGTTACAATTCATCATGTTTTGATTAAAACTAGTGGAAATACAATTAGTGATCTACAGCATATTCAGCAGAACTTTGCTGATATCTATCTCTCTTATTTTTCCCTTGTTACCTGCTCACAGTAACCATGGGGAGGCAGCAGCAACAGCAGCATGGGAAAGGATCAGGAGAAACCTTCTGTCCAGACAAGTTGGCCAGCATACGAGCTTCTCCACCAAAGAAGTCGGTGATCAGACCCATGAATTTCAGCAGAGTAATTGAGTGGTATCTGCACACAGACATGCAGAGAAAAGTGCTTAATGAAAAACAAAGATCAGATACTATAACATCACAATTTAAAATCTTAACATGTATAATGAATTGAGATCAAACAGGCTCTGGGATTCTGATGATTACATTGGAAATTCTGCCTTTGTGATATCAAAAATAAGTAAATGGTGTGTCAAAAAGAAAGTATGATGTAATAATTATAATAATAATACTTATTACACCAAAGTTGCACATTTAGTGCCCTGAATCTGAACACGATGAGAACATATAGCATGCTTTGGGAAAAACACTTCTACGTTTCTTTAAATTAGAAAAATATCAACTTACAGTGAAGCAATGAAATTACACAGTGAAGAAGAGCGTGGCACATACAGCGCAATGAGGGAGGTCAGAGCGAAGACCTGAGACAAATTAAACATTTGAGTTTGAGATATGATGTATGAGCAGTACGAGCAGATGTGAATGGTAGGGTTACAATTAAAATGGTCTTACCGGGTACAGTCCTAAGATCCAAAGGTAGAGTCGTTTTCGCTTTGCTGATGGAATGTGGCGCAGGAAAAAGCCCACCTCCTCTGAAAAAACTCCCAATAAAACTACAGCCAAGGCAGCAGGGATGAGGAACAGCCACACTTCATCCTTTATTGCTACAGAATAATACAGAAAAAATGTCGTATTAGACCATCAGAATCAGATCACAGCACTCTGTATTGACTTTTAGTCTGTGATGAAGGTTATGACATCATTCTGACTTGGGATTTTTTGCTCAATTTTTTTTAATTGTGTTGTACACAACTAAATGTTGCATTTGATACAGTTGTTCATAACATGCTTTTTGATACACTGCTGCAAATACAAAACATATGAACATGAAGTCAAATGATTAAACTATTACGCAGACATTTAAGAATTATTTTTTGCATTAAATACCACTCCTTTGAAAGATGTGTAATTTTTGTGGTCTTCCTCAAGAGGCACCATTTATTAATCTATTTATGGTTCCCTTGGGCAATGTCATAAGCAGACACGGTATTTCATAGCTACGCTGATAATACTCAGCTCTATGTAGATGTCTATGATAATACAGAGCCCAGTGACAAAATTTTAAAATATGTATTTCAGATATTATTCAAACAACCTTTTAAGCTCAACCAGGACAAAACTGAGTTTTTAATTATTGGTACAATGGCTCACAAAGAGAAAGTAGCTGCAAAATTGCCATTGTCATATTTAACCTGAGCCCCCTTAAAATGCCCCTTCCCATTAATTAGCTCACATCCATTCTGTCTTTACAACTCAAGCAAAAAGACAACAATCTTTATATTATATATTTATATATGGGGACACCTTACCACTGAAGAATTCTGAGGAAAGTGGGATTTCATGTCCCATCCAGCTGCAGTTGAACCTTCTTCCCATACCGTAAATAATGTTCTTCACTCCTCAGAGAACAAATAGCATATTCACTACGAACATAACGTGTTTTTACACCAGGGACAGTAAGAGACACATGAAGACAGCTATATCGCTAAAGACACATCGGAGCATTTGGTCTGTTTCCATGTAGACAGGAACATCTACAGAATGAGTGGTGCCATTAATGATTGCCTAGATACAGGTAAGATGACAGGTGAGAGATCCAAGTCCACCAACTGCACTTTATGTGCGTATGTGTGCATGGGTGATCATGTACACTCACGGTGTACACATGCTGAAACTGACAAAAAACATTAGTTATCCCGGACGTATTTAGACAGATATGTATATAAAGATTATTTGCTTTTGATTCATAATGTATTATTTTGAATGGTAATACAAATTAGTATTAGCTGGACCCTTAAGATAATATTTGATAGCTCAGCATTTGGAGCCAATTTGTTACACAATGAGCAAGATTCTCTTCTTCTCCACTGGTAGTTTGGTCCACTCAAACTATTCAATTTCAGGCTGCCAGTTTCTTTTAAGTTGCTTGCCCACACAAATTTTAAGCCATTTTAACGTCTAAGTTGTTTGGATGACATAAGCATTATTAATGCCTGTTTTTTACCTTGACGGTTTCAGAAAAATGTTGATTCATATTTTTCTTAGAAATTCAAGGAGTGAACTGTGTTAGTGTTACCATGGGATGGTCAAGCACACCATTTTCTGACTGGAGTACTGGATTAACAAATACATTAGACAGCAGACTGGGCCCTCAAATGAGGAATTGTCACGAGAACAGAAGTTGTATTTATGTTGTAGAAATTATGTGGCTGTTGCACTTAATTTTCACTGCACTCGCAGGAATTCACTGAAGAACACTTGTAGTTTCTGCTCCAGATAGTGTGGGTAACGTTGTTCAATTTACTTCAGAATTTTTGACATTAAATATTTCTGCTTTAAAATCACAGGAACATATTTTCAGTGTTAACTGTTCATAGTTTAGAAGCAAAACTATAGAGGGCCCACTGCTTAAAATATTTTGAGTATCGTTTACAAACTGGTAAATGGTAATAGAGTTAGTATAAAACATAGATCTGTTAGGTAAGTGCAGCATTCAGATGGCTTCGAGAAAAAAAGTTAACCAAAGAAAATATCTCCAAGCTTTAAATCCACAGGGAGGGAATGTGCTTTATTTACATTTACATAATGAGAAATATACATAATGGCAGAAGTAAAAATGTAGCCATAATCCATGGAATTATGAATAAAAATATTTACAAAATTTACTCTTGAAATGTACGTGTAAAACTAGTACTAATTCACCAGAGTGCATCTGGCTGAATTATACTTGTTAGTGTAACAGCCTATCACAAGCCAGCCCATGTAAGTGAAAGCCTAATATATTACAGTAAGAGCTCTTACTGTAATGTTGTTGCCTTCCTGCATTCATATTTTTAACACCATCATTGTTTTTGATCCTACTGGAATCACTATCTTCTGGAGTTGAATTAAGTCAATTTCAGTTTTCCCAAATAGGAAACATACAGGCAACGCTCTCTTCATCCAGTCGGGCTCGGCAGGTCTCGTCTCTCAAACAGTCAGTTTTCATCTTAAATTCTTCTTTTCTTTGTTCTTTGTTCAATCATTGAAGAACATTCAAATCATCATTAATACATATGAAGTGATGATTCTCTCCATTGTAATAACATTTTTGTTGGACCTTGCTGTCTGCACGTTGATCAATTGAGCATCTGTGACATCACTGAATTAACCGATAGAAGACCCAACAGGCAAAGACAATCCAATGGCTCGTCCAGTTGAGTTCAGACCACCTCTGGATGGTGTGGATGGCTGCAAAACCCTGGACACAAGAGAATGTAAACTTACTATGGGAAATGTCCTTCACACACACAGTCTGTAGTGGTATTTCAATGACAACTACAATAAGGTCCAAAGGAAAGGAACACACAAAAACAGACACATTTAAAATGTTCAGTCAAACAATGAGCAAGAAAAGATTTCAGAGAATGATTGAACAGTGACGTTTCATTGCTCAGACCATGTAACTCTATGCTGCCCTCTGGAATAGCAGTAGTTGGGAAACAAACTACTGTTCTTTCAAAAACAAAAATATTCTCATATTATACTTGTACAGTTGCTGCATCATCATCAGCTGTTTCTAATTTAGATAATTCAGAGCGACAATTCATAACAAACTTCAGATTCTTTATTTGCACCTTCAGCATAGATGAGCGATGGAAGGAAAGTTGGCACAGAAAAAGAATTGGACTGAGCAGGAGACGAAGCTCAAATCAATATTTGGACAAGCTACTATAATATCAAATTTTCTAACTTTTGATGCATTGTGATTAGTGCTTTTGCTAGTGGCTAAGTTGCTTCATTTTAAGTCTGTGTTAATGGCAGTGTGGTCCAACCTGAAGATTTGTGTGTCTCTTTGGTGTCTGTGCTTGAAGTTTTCTACACTGGTGTGTGTTTCGCCATTTCTAGGATAGTTCAGGCACTGTGGTTCTTCTTTACAAGTGCATCACTAGTCTCTGCCCCCATTGATGACAGAGACCAGCACTCCTCGGTCCTGCAGCGTATAGTGCCTTGAAACTATGGTTTCAGCAAATTTCAACTTGGCTCGGATCAGCTTTGAATATAGTGCACTTCCTCAGTATGATTCTGCTCGGGAGTGGAAAAGGTCCTTAAGTAAAGTTGGCCGTGATTGTTCATACTTTTATACTAACAGTAAGAAGTCCACTCTTACCTCTTCTACTTCCTGCTCATCCACTCCAGGATCAAACATGGAGCCCAGGTAAGTGAGGTGAATGATGGTTAGCAGGCTAAAGAGTAGATTGAACAGCAGCACCCAGTACTCCTGAAACCAAAACAAACAAAGCAGTGAGGACAACTCACAAACATATCTTATCTTTCAAACTGACAGTAGTGGAATTGGCATACGAATTGTTGACATTGCGCATTTAAAAAAAACATGAATGAATGGATTCGCTTTCTGGTTGCATGTTTTGGTATTTGATGAAAATGTGTTGTGCACATTTGAGAGAGGCTGGGCAGATGAGGTAGAGAGACAAAGATGCATACACAGCGCTCCAGTACAGGCCTGTTATTATCTTTATGCTGGATAAAAGGCAAACAGTGCAGGTTCTGTACCTTCTTGTGCTGATGACTGCAGTCAGAAGAGCAGGGTCTGGACAAGATGCAAGCACTGAAAATGGCTGCAAGCTTTTTTCTCAGAACTGGTGAGGAGGGGCAATACATTTGTGAACAGCCTTCATTAACACTTCCGCCTGGTGCACTTGTACATCCATTATTATTTATTAGCAGTATGGAGAAACAGTACAAATCTTTCAAGCTAAAAAACTAACACACGCAATTCTGTTATTTTCGCATACACGTAAAGCACAAAAGTGTAACTTCAACTATTGGTCATGAAAAAAATAAAAAGCAGAAGTAACAAAAGGCAGATTTCAACTCATATACTGAACAGAGCCTGATATAAAAGGAGAAATGTTATTAATACCGTGTTCAACGTAGGTGATGAAGCCAAGCGTGAGGAGAACAGCTCCAAGGTGAAAACTGAGACCCTAAATCACACATATAGTAACATGTGAAAGTTATTCAGCATGTGACACACCCGCGTATTCCTCCAACAAAATGATCATTTCATTGATGTATGTAAATCCCACAGGGTTACAGTTTACAAAACTGCAGTGTGCTATCATTGCCACCTATTGTTGTTTTAACATAAATTAAACAAAATCAATGAGTGTATAAGTGCTGCTCTACAACATTCTTTCAATGGAAGCTTAATTTATATTTTACTGAGCTATATAATTAATGCAATGAGATATCTAAATACAACATAAACAAGTAGGTCAAATTTGCAAAGAACTTTGCAATAATCTTATAGCAAATGAGTCAAAATTGCTTCTTTTGACATTTATTATGTCTGCAAAATGCCTATGAGAATAAGAAATCACAGCAGCTGGTTTTATAAGATGATACAAGAGCAGATTTTGGAGGACTAAAAATATCTTGATTGTTTTTTCAGGTCCTTTTCAAGATTATGATCCTTATTAAAAATCATCACATTTATTTGGTATATTTTTATGCCAAATAAACAGGAGTGTCCTTACGGTGACTACATTTAAAACTTCTGACAATATTAATTAAAACTGGCTAAAAATCACACCAATGACTGTTGTCAAAAAAAGCGTGCATAATCTTACTGACATGCAGTAATGCGCTGGCTGTGTATGTCAGCAGGATGGCTGGAAACGTCCCGAGCTTCATCGCATTTCTGAAAACGTCTGAAATAAAACAGTACACGCACAAACAAATCTGCTGTAATGTGTTTTTAAGAGGAAAAAACAACATTTAAATACAAAGTATTCATTGGTATTAAGAATCAGTGTACATTATGTGTTAATTATTTGACAAATTATTGTTATGACCAAAGTGGAAACTATGAAAACTCTATTTGTGTCAATTAAACTGTGCTAGCTGATTGGCCGATTCGAAAGCTGGGCAGCCTAAGCTTCCTTGTTCCCAAAGAAGTCAGGCATTTTGATGTTGGCAGCAGAGTTCCATTGCTTCTCGCTACCCAAACATTTAGATAATTGTCAATTTGTGAGTGTGTTTGACCAGTGAGTCTAGGCTTCACTTCTCTGTGCTGCTGCATGCATGTCAACAATAATAGGGATTCTTTGTCACAAGAAGGAGAGGTTACAATAAATTGGTGCTTACAGGTCTTCAGGAAGAGGGACATGGAGATATTCCAGGACGTCACAACCATCACCATAGACCGAGGCATCTCCACACTGAGGGGCTTCACCACACTCATATCCCTGCAAAACAAACACACATTCAGGACATAAAACACAAAGGATGAACAGTACAATATGCAAAGAAAATGGACTGAAACAGCTATTTCCACCGAAACAACTCTGGATCAGTAAAATGTTGCTTGTGTTGCTCTCCGATAGATGAGACAGATAATGGGGGCAGATGCCAGACCTGACCCTGCAACACTGTAGTACATGGTACGCGTCCCAACCGGTGAACCATGACAGTGCCTGAAATTCTGAAATTAATTATCTATTAATAAGGCAGAGGTCTGAATCACTCTCTACCTGGTGAACCATCTGTGCGCCCCGCACTGAAGTCGACCCTCAATGAGGGTTTGTTGGGCCGGTCCCACTATAGGCAGGGACCCTACAGCGGCCCCAACACCCTCGATGTCACTCTCTGTCACTAATCTAGAGACAGAACGAGCAGTATGAGTGACCTGAACTCACCACTTGATGTTGTCTTTTTCTTCAGTGAATCCTGCACCGGCCAGCATGCTCGTGCCTTCGCTCAAGTGGCCCACAAAGTAGTTACTGAAGTGGAATGAAACTGCGTTCTCATAGGCATACAGCCATCTGTACAACAAACCACAATCACACAAACATCATTAACATGCAATGTACATAGTGCAAGCTTTTACTCTGGTGTAAATTGCAGCAAGTAGCACAGTGTGTTTACATGCACTATCTTAATCAGATTATTCCATAATTCCTTCAATGTGTGTCATTGTATGACAGCGTTTGCATTGTTAAAATACAGGATTCTGATGTTTTAGATTAGGATCTTATTTGTAAGTTTTAATTACATGGTAATTTGATGGTACAAAATTTTTCATCTGTTACAACTTGGTTCTTTTAGTTAGTTTAGTTTTGAATGACTCTCAATCAAAACATGATGTGTTTTATGCAGAGTGAAGAGGAGGCTGCAATTTTGTTGAAAGTAAAGATGAAGAGAAAACAAAGTTACTAAACAGAAAGCAACAGAGCAAGAATTTTTCAAGAACTGCAAGATTGCCAAAATCTTTGACAAACCATGGAAATGTCATACATTCCAAATGGAAAACACTGAAGCTAAGCTATGTCTGGAAAAAAAGGAGCATTGCACTTTACAGCAGCAACACTGGTAGCAAATAAAATGTAACTTTTTTTAATGAGATGGACAAAATACTGGGACGATAGCCTGTAGACACTTCACTCAGCTCTTTTAATACTTGAGATAATTTTGACATGATTGATTTTGGATGAATGGTCTTAGAAAAAGATGATGTCACTGTACACTTATCTCTTTGGTTAAGGACCTTACTATCATGGAACAAGAGAGAAAAACTTGACAATATTAATTTTAAGAAGTATTTGACTTAAAAAATGTGACTAAGTTTTGCCAAAAACAAGATGCAGACATGGCTACAGTCAGTGTGTTTCCTTGCACATTTACTGATAATATCCAATATATAATTAATTGCTTCCTCACACTGCCTTTTACAAATTTGGAGACATGACTTCCAGCAGCAGTGACGCCACAGTGCAATTCATCTGCCAGACTAATCGGGAAGATGGCAAACCCCTTTTAGCCGTAGGTAGAAAAGTGAACTCTGCCCCAATATACCAGTTTATATCTCTGCTTATAATTGTGTTGAGAGCAAAAAACACAGTCACAACTGAAAGTTGGTGCAGTTTAGAATGTTTTAATGATTAATTTCATTGATATTATAAAGAGACACACACGCACGCACAGAATATATAATGACTTGAACCAAGTGTCCGTTGTCATTGTGAAGTCATGAAAACTCCTACAAAACTGGCCTTACCTTTCAGCTATTTATCTTGGAGAGCGTGCAAAGAAAATAAGACAGCACGTTCTCAAACAACTGCATTGTACATAAGATTCCTAAAGTACAGGCAGATGGAACTTAGAATAAAATTGTCCTTACTTGCTGGTGAATTCGTTTCCCTGGATGGGGATGAACAGAGGGAACAGGTGTGGAGCGACACAGGTCGAGACAACCAGGCAGATCTGACTCTTCAGGAGACAGAGCGACGAATTCTGGAGCCATGACCAGCTCTGAATATCAAACCACACATTAACAGCATACTTATAGGACCTGAACACAGGTAAACATATATTAAAACATTCTAGACAGCAACTTAAGCCCATCAGCTCAATGGCAGTGCAGTGCCATGGAATGGTTCACTTTTTCAATGATGGCCATGTAAACAGATTCTGAAGGTGGCAAAACTTGAAGTACTGTACAACAACCATGATCCATTTTATAAAGATTTACAGGATCCGGATGACTAAAATATCTGCTTAGATGTGGCACAATAATGGAATTTTTGTACAGAAACAAATAGTATACATCTTGAATGGTCATAGAGAAATATACATAAAAATGTGAGGTTCATTATAGTAATTTCTTTCTCTTTGGGACAGTTTTTTTGGACACATTTTGTCTAGGGCCTTGTTTGGCCTTGGGTGATTTCAACAAAGGCTCAGTAACATAACAACATAATGTTATAAATCGAGTAATGGATGAAGAAATTTTGTTACTTACGAGTTTCTTTCCTTCAATGGCATCCTGATAGCTGGAGAAGCTGATCCAGGGCCCAAAGATAACAGTGCCCACAAAAACCATATAACCTAGGAACTCTAGTGGTGACGGCAGGAGCTTCACAGCTCCAGTGTCCATGTCGAAGGCAAGAGAAATGGCTTTCATAGCCACCACCATCAGGGAGCCTGTGGCAGACACACAATTGCTTAATGTGCATGGAAAACACTGGATATCATCAACCTTGTATCCTGAATTTCAAAAAGTTTAATTCAATGTTCATCATGACAAGTCTCATCAGTATTGCAAAAAATATTCTAATGAACTCAGCAGCAACCAAAAACAAAGATGCTGAAAACTTTAAAAGGTAAGGCAAACAGTAGTCTTGAAAAATGTTTACCTCTAATTTTATTCCAGGTCACCATATCGATTAAGTGCAACTCTCTGAAAAAAAGAGGGAGGATGAAAATATTACAGGCTTCCTCAAACAGAAATGTAAGACCCTTAAAGCTGGGCTGCTTAGGAGAGATAGACACAAACATATATATATATGTATATATATATTTAGAGAGAGAGAGAGAGAAAGAGAGATGTTGGCAGAGGGATTGGAAGAGGCACAGCTTAAATTGGATTTATGATTGAATGTTAAATGTGTTGGTTAAACAGGACAAACTGTTAAACAGAGAAAAAAGTTACCTGAAAAAAAAGCAGTGCCTACCCAGTGAGGAGGTAGATGAGAATGACTGCTGAGAGGAAAAGGCCTCTACTGTTGGAGTGGTGGTTGAGCAGCAGAACAAGGTAACAGAGTGCAGCGAGCAGGAGCACCCACAACATGTAGAGCTCAAAGAACTGGTAGAGTCCACACAAACCACAGAGCACTGAAACAAAGTGCTTCACACTGGACAGGGAACCTACCGGTACATGACACACAGATTAGTGAGTTTACATCACTTAAGGTTTGACTGCGCAATATTCATATGTCATGGAATTATTAAACTCACTTAGTTATGATAATTGAAATTAATTCCCAAACAGGTATTACAATATTGCTCATATTTATAGTTTTCATTGTTGGAAGTTTGATGACCTGTGCAATTTTCTTCCATTACTATTTTTCCTTGTGCCTCTGCACAAATTATTGTCAACTTACTTCATGCATATAAACATCTCTGTCAGAGTAAAGGCTGCAGTTTGCTTCATCCCTCTATCACAACGCAATTAAATATATTAACGGGCAAAATGGCACAAAGTTTTACTTTAGGAGAGGGCAGAGGTTGTTCATAGGCATTCGATGTTGCCTGCATGTTCGTGACCTCTGCTCATTTTGATATAAACGCTGAGTTTTAGTTTTAATTCTCTCTGGGGAGCCTGGACACAGTGACTAGTGTGTTGAATGCGTACTACATAAACACAATTCTCATAATCTGTCAAAACGAGTGTTTTGGTCTAAATATGGCACGAGAGTCACTCCATACATTAATTAAAACATAAACCAATTAATCAATTAAATTATTTTTGTCAAGTAATCAATGAAGACAATAAAAATATCTAGTGGACTGTAGCCACAAAGGGACAATTCTGGCACTGGTATTTTAATCCTCACCCAGCCTGAAGCAGAATCTGCAGAGCAGGCAGAGCAGCAGCAGGAGCCAGACGTGCTGAAGGCCCTGCTGCAGCGTGCTGAGACCGCAGCTCTCTGCAAGCTGGAGCCACACAGCCAGCCTGTCAGAAAGATCCATATCTCTCTCTTTACTGTAAGGAAACAATATCATGGAGGTTAGTACTCATGGTTTTAAAGTACACAGACATGTATAAGGGAGACATGAGAAAGCAGGTACAAAGAGATACAGACGAAGAAAAATGTCTTTAATCGTCCCATATTATGCATATCCCTCTTCTCCTTTCCCTGCTGCATAGAAGTCAGTCATCGTTACGTGAACTGATGACGCCTCCTAACTTTTACAGAGCTTCCTTTTTGTATAACATTCTAAAAATGTCTTCCAGACATTGGTTCTTGAAACTGAAGAAGAAGATGGAAGCGTTAGTACAATGTTTTGGGATGCAGCAACCAACTCTTGACTATGCATCTTTTGCAGTGATCACAGCTTTATTTCAACTAATTAAATTGCACATAGACGGGGTGAGGTTTGATGTCAATTTCATTGGAGTACAGAATTTGGGGTGGACCCCACAAACCTGACTAGACATGGTGACTTGGCACAGGTCACCGAAATTGGCTCAAATGCTGATACCACCAAACTCACCAGACTGACACTGATATGTGTTTCCGAATATCTATATTTATGTATGTACAGTATAGGGGAGACAACGGTAAAGTCACCCATCACATTTGTTGTCTAAGCTTCACATGTGCCTTGCTCCGAAGAAGACACATGCAGAAAGTAATATCGATGAGTCTTCTTCCACTAAACAAAAAAAAAATGTAATAACCCATTTCCCTTAAAAACTCTTTGCTCTATATGAGTTGGATCTCAATGGAATGCATCCTTATAAATCTGGCAAGGTTGGAAGCTTTAGCTATTTTTGCTGAAACCTCATGGACACAAACTGGTTAGTTGAGTCAAAGAGGTTAACTTCTGATTTGTTTAAATAAGTCTCAGAAAAGTACAGCCCAAGACTTTTTGAAGAATAAAAAATTCTGTACCCTTTTCAGGGGTTTTTATGGAAATGGCAGATCACTTTCATACCTGTGATACAGGCATAGCTGTGACTGCATTGTACGAGGACCTCACCCTTTGAGAGGCTAGAAAAAACGGCACACCGTACCTGTAGACGACTGCTCCTTAGATTAACCTTCTGTAACCGCAGACACTAGGTTTAAGTTGTCTGTGAAACTCTGCGCTCGGGCGGTGTGCAAAAAGCGAGCCGCTCTGGATCCCAGCTGGAGGCAAAACGTTTCCAGTCACAGTTCCGACTATTAATTTACTTTGTTTCTTCTCCGTTTTCTTCTATTCTTTCCGTCTTTTTTCTTCGTCTTAGAAAACACTTTTCTGCTGGGCATCCCCATGATGCACCGCGGTTAACGATGTTTTCCGAACATTACCGAACTCCGAGTACTCGTCTCCTTCGTGCCTGCTATGGCCATTGTATGTATATTGAGCAGCCCAAACTGTAATTTATAATAGAACAGAACATATATTCTTACTGAGCTCTCTGGTATGCCATGAAAGTGCATTTCGATATTCAGTAGAGGACAACGTTGAAACATTACACAGCAACAAGACTTAATACTTAATGAATTGTCGCTCAAGTGATATTCACATTATCTCATGTACACTGCCTCATATGTAAACAAGCATGTTGTTGTTTACGTTAAAGAATAAATACAGGTAAAAAAAAGAAAAAAAAAGTGTAAACGTCATCTTCGGCAATCCGACCGAGTGCTCGGCGATCAGCGGTGCCCGGCTGTCTTCGCAAGCAGCGGTGCATCATGGGAATGCCGACAAGTAAAGTTTTTTTTATGACAACTTTATAAAACAAAAGTTAATGTCAATTTATTCCTCATATCCTTAGTATTATTTTAGCACGGCAACAGCAGTTTCAATACAACACACCACAACATTGAAATAAAAACAACTTACCATACAGTAAGTGAAATAATAATTAATAATTTTAAAACGTAAGAGGGTCATCATATATTTTGAAAAGATCAAACAAATTGATGTGAATATAGCGACATCAATAAATAACAGTAACAAAATTAGGTTATTGATCAAGACATTTTTATCTTCCAAGAATACTCTTAATTGCACAACTTCGAGCAACGCCTCGGTAGCCATAAACATTTGTCATGATAAAGAATTTACTTTCTATTTTTGAAGCTAACTAGTGACCTGACACATCACTTCTGTCCGTTACAACATCTCCCGGATGTCTGTTAAAACTAATCGCAACGCCACCTAAATGAATGGTTCCGTGAGTAAATTTTATTTGATCATTCCATTTATTAAACCAAAATCACACCGAGACAACCAGGCTAGAGGAATGAACCTCTTGTGAAAACCTTTGCAAAACAGAAATCGTCTCTTACAAGTAAGTCTTTCGGTCCCCTCACAGTCAATCATTAAAAAAAAGTTACACATTGGTTTTCCTGTTAAAATGTCTGCGTAGTACTATGTAATGTATATTTGATCTGTTTTGCATAATTTTCTGTGTTTTAAGACAACGCTATGGGCTTATTCTTTGTGATTCAAGAAACTTTATTGTCTGTCACAATGAAACAGAAATGACCTGACATGGCTCACGATACTTCAAACAAAACTATAAATAACAACAAACAATTAATTCAAAACGTCAACTCAAGACACAGTCAGAAAAACAAAAAGACAGTGGTTCTAAAATTACATTCTTTGTTTAAAAAAAAAGAAAAGATTCCTCCTGCTTCTGACACCTTCAGTGTACCAATGGCTGTGGGAATGAGGGACTTTTTAAATGTGAGTTTCCTGATGTGGAGGATTACCTGGAGGAGTTGGTAGGGGGTG